>JAWMAG010000028.1:0-57500 GCA_037013455.1 Ceratitis rosa
TTGCGCAACAGTGGGAAAATCCATATTGAAATATCTCGAAATAGTTTGATCGACTTTGCCGGGACCCGAAATTTGTTATTTTTATCACATGATGCCAGCACAAGCAAATTCATATAGCAACATGACTGACTCCGTTTAAAAAAAAGTCGCAACCAAATCGATAAGGCTGTGACGGAAGGCCGACATATATCTCTGGTATTCTAGACGTTGAGTTGAAGGGAAAAGCGATACACATTTGCAGAGAGAAAAACAAGAGCATAAAATGTGTGAGCAGGTAGTGCTTGAGAAATGGAACGACAGTGGTAATGCACAAAAATTCTATGAAAACATGCGACGACTTGTAGCATGTTTCAATGTCGGAGCAAACGCTTGAAAAACCCAAAGAGGTGATCTAGTGAGTACACCTTAGAGTGTACTGAATTTGTGGCGGAAACACTGCTCCAGCCGGCTGATTGCCAGATAAAATGCATTCATAAAAGAGATGTCGTCCCCATTTACCCAATCGATGACAATGGAAAATACGTTCCAATACACGATTTTGACGACGTTCGAATAGTAATTTCCCGCCTGAAGCACGACAAAGTTGCGAGAGCTGGAGGCTTACGTGATTTCCATGGTACATAAATAAATAATATTTATCTGATGTTATACTAACGAATCTGAATGCAGTTTCAATCTGCGTAATAAGTTTCCTATTTATTTTTTTTTTTAATTTTGTGAATTTTTCGCACCATGAAATCCATTCAAAACAATTTTAAAGTTATTAAATTCCACGCTATTTGCTTGTCATTGTTTATTCTCCCCAACCAAAATTAAAATTTAAAATATTTCACTCACAAACTGCAGCAAAATCAGCGAGTTAAATTACTCGCAGATATTAGAAAATACTCCAGGTAAAATACCTACAAACCACACATGCGTACATACATAAATTTAAGCCGAGCTGAGTGTACCGTTAGTTATTTCCCTATGTCTACGGAAAATTTTCATTTACTAAAAGTGCTTTTGATAGCGAAATATTTGCGGAAAATCTCGATGGTTTGAAGGTGTATTCCCGATTGCTGCAAACTTAAAAGCGACAACACAAATATTATATGTACATACATACATGCATATGTATATAAGTATATAAACGTACATACTAAAACACTACCCATTAATATGTATATATATATGTACGTATGTATGTATGTATGTATGTGCTATGTGCCTTGAGCACACACTTGGCAAGTTGCAGACAATCCCAAAGTGTGGTCTGTGAATGCAACACAATCTTTCAGCCACTGCTCAAGCCTTGCGGTGTTTAGCGTCCCTAGCAGCACTGACACACTCTCCCGCTCACTCACGTCTCCCCAACACATAGTATGAGTATTTCATCAATCCACGGCTAAAATCAGCTTTGACTGAGGTCTGTGCAGTGTATTAAATGCGCTGTCTCTAAGCTACTGGCCCACTTCCGGAATTCTATATATGTAAATATGTATGCACAAATACAATGCAGAGTAGTATAATTTTCAAATATACTCAAATATATGTTATATATATAGACATATATCACTATCATACATATATACACATTTTAAATATATTTACCGCACTCATATAACAAATTACTTACATTATGTAACCACAAGAGCTTCCGCCATTGAGGATTCGATTGTACGTGACACTCAAAATAAACATCATCACCTTCTTTAATATCGTCGGGTGTGAGTGTTGAGCCCAGTCGTAGTGTTACCAAAGGTGGATCTAGATGGATGATTGAAGAGAGCGAAAGAAAAATTTACTTAAATGCTTAAAATAAAGCAAAGTCAATATTTAAAAGATTATAGGAATAGTATATTTTCAGTGGAATAGTTATTTTCTTATCCGCATATAAATTAGGCACTCTTCTTGACATATCCATATTCTTTTGTTTAAGGACATATCCGTCTAATTCGGAAATATAATAAACTTAAGTGAAAACCTTTCATTATAATCAACGAATAACAGAACCACTGCTCTTCATTTAGAAAATTAATGCAAAAGCACTATAGCATATCTTTTTTAGGAGCTCTGTCAACAAGTGGATGGTCTGCAACAATTACCAATTAGTCTCCTATGGAGCGTATTATATAAATGACTAAAGCTCACCGGCAGCAAGCTAATTGGACCTTATCAGTGTGGGTTTAAACCTGGTAAATCAACCAGTGACCAGTTATTCGCCATGCGTCAATTCTTGAAAAATGAAAGGATACACATAACCTTATCATCGATTTTAAAGCTGCCTTCGACAGCACAGTAAGGAGCTGCCTCTACGCCGCTATATTTGAACTGGGTACTCCTGCAAAACATATATGTCTGTGTAAATTAAAGTTGGACAACAACAGAAGCCCTGTAAGCATTATGGGAGCCCTTTCCGAGCCGTTCAATATCAAACAAGGTTTCAGACAGGGGAACTCTTTATCGAGGAACTTCATCAATTTAATGCTGGAAAAAATAAGAGAGCTAAATAGACAAGGCATAATATTTTACAAGCGTGTACAACTGCTGGCATGTGCCGATGATATTGATATCATGGCCTTAACAAACGCGCCGTTAGTTCCGTTTTCTCCTAGCTTTAGAAAGAGGGGAAGTGAATGGGTCTGGTAGTGAAAGAGGACAAGACATTAAAACAAAAAGACGGGGCACTTACAGCTTGTTTCCACGTCACTGTTGACAGTCCTAATTTCGAGGTTGTAGATAATTTCGTGAATCAAAGCATTAACACAAATAATATTATCATCCTTGTAACCCAACGCAGAATTACTCTTGCCAACAGGTGGACTGAGTAGGCAACTGAAAATTAAGGTCCTCTCTCGACGAACGAAGACCAAACTCTGCAAATCACTCATCGTTCCCGTCCTTCCATGTAGTGCAGCAGCTTGAATTATATTGACATCCGATAAGAAAAGTTTTACAAACGATTTATGGTCCTAACCGCATTGGCTACGGCGAACATCGCAGACGATGAAACGACGAGCTGTACGAGATATTTGATGACATTGACACAATTCATCGAATGAAGAGACCGGTTATAATATCATAAGCGGTATTCACGCCAATGAAAAAAAAGTCAACAAATGACGAAGCTGGCAAACCCCCCGCTGCATCTGACGTCACTATATCTGCCATTTGAGGCACTAAATTAACATAACGATATTGGAAAAGCATCTTTGGTGCATTTGAAAACCTACATCCAACATCGGCTCTACACTATATAAGCCTTGTATCACTGCTAAAATAAAAAGACATAAGGAGGAAATGTCGAAGGCTTTAATACCGATAAATACTGGAAAGATTACCAGTCCGTATTTTGTAAGGATTAAGAAGTTTTGATCAATTTATTAGTACCACACTCGTGGTTAATATAGCTCAGGGCATTAAATTTGGAAAACTCAATCAAAATTTTATTGAATACTCACTTTCCGAAACGTAACAGCCGGCGCATACACCAAGAAGGTGCCAAGAAGCCAAGGTGATTTTCAAGCCGAAGTCGGGTAAGGAAGATTACTCATGTAAACCGATCAGCCATATTCTTTCTTCTAAAACAAGAACATGGACAATTGTATCAAACAACAAATACCCCCCAAGCGGCTGCTATTCTTACAGCACCGCACAGCACAGAGTACAATCTCAGGAGATCCATTGACGTGGAGGGAGCTTTCAATAATGGTAACACCATCGCATTTATCTAGTAAATTACTTCACTTGGGGTCAACCAGAACTTAGTTGAGGCATATGTTGAACAATATAGGAACCGTTTTTGGTGTAATGACCTTTCTTCAATTATTTGAGAATTCTCGGAGCCCAAATGCGACAATATGTATTGCTTATTTAAGTATCCCCCGAGTGAGAATTATGCCTTGTCGCTAAAGAAATTTTGTTCGAAAAAATATTGTTCACAGATTGTTGTTGAAGCATCCAACCCACGTATGTACAACATAGTGAATGGTAAACTGGCCACAGTGGTTGTGTGAGCTGGACTTTATAAGGATGTGAGTGTAGGTCCAAAATACGCCATAATGTGTCGTAAATGTACCAACTCTTGGCAACGTCGAGGAATAGACACATTCGGATCTTAGACTATACTTTCACTTACAGTATTGATATTTGAGATTTGATAAATCACAATTTGTTTAGTAGGTTTCAAAATTTGAATGCATTGTGTGGTTGTTAAACGAACCATTCTCAAAAATGTCTGACTTTAAATTAAAACAAAACATATTCGTTCTGACAGTTGAGTTTGACAGATGTCAAAATACAACCCTGTACTTTGGAAGCCACGGAAGGGATAACTCTATTTTTATGCAAAAATAATTTGTCTCTGTTTCCTTTATTGTGTTTCAATTTCACACAGCTGATTCGGAAATGTCTTCCCTGATTAATTATCTTTTTAGAGATATAGGAACTTAAAATAATTATTTTTAAATACTTAGCAAAATCTGACGTGCTGCTTAAAAATATATTAAATTTTCAAATACTTTTCTTAAAACTTTTACTTACATACGACATTCAGCTTCCACATTGTCTCCAAGTACAGACCATTCACATTGGGATTCTCAGCGCGACATGTTATTGATTTGCCATCATCATCTGTTGTGGGCACAAAACTCAACTCTGAACGTGTCACATTCTTGGAGATGTCATCCTGTGAAATTAAAAAAACGGCGAAAAATACATAAATAATAAATTTCAAATTAAATCGAATATATTGAAGAAAGTTTTAACTTTTTCTATTTATTATTTTTCTATTCATTTATTTTTTCAATTTTTTTTATCTGTTCTTTTACTCGCAACAACTAAGTTAGACATGTTATTTAACGCTATTTGATTTATATATTCAACACTTTGGCAGCAAATTTATGTTCAAACAGTGGTGAAAGTAAGTAACACACCCACTGGATTTGCTCAGAAACCGTCAGAATTGTATTTATTACCCAATGCATAAGCACATACATACATATATGTATGTATATATATATATATATATATATATATATTTAGATGTAAGGCATAGCACAGAATGAGCACTTAAAGCATATCGCAGGAAACTAAATATTTATATTTATGTACATACGTGTATGTGTGCATAGTGCTGTGCAACTTAGGTACATATGTTCCAGCACTTAACCAACTACAACAACAGCTATTGCACAATACATTTTGTAGTGAAATTTCCATTTCCGCTTTTAAATTGCTTATTGCAAATTACATAGCAAGTACGCTAATATTATCACACAAGTAACAAGCAATACATTTGCGCGAACCCACTCATTTCACCAGCCCCACCTAGTTCACGTTGGAACAACAACAACAACAACAACAACAACAACAACAACAACAGAAACAGTACAAATAGTACTGAGATATAGTAATATAATAAATTTGTATGCATGTACATACATATACCTATACATACGATATATGAGTATGTCTATATCTAAGCGGAATGCGTCAGTGTTGGTCCTTATTCAATTGCCGGCGCTGAGCAGTGAAAACATAACAGTATAAACAATGAAAAGTACACTTTGCATGCTATTAATGGCACAATGAAGGCGAAATTGTTGTTAAAACAGGCCACGACGCAATATTGGAATTGTTGATGTGCACTAGTTCTAATGCATAAAGAACGGTGATCCAAAAATTGGGTTGACTATACGAATACATGGCTATTTTCAATACTTTGTGCTCGGCCGACGGGAAAACTGGATTTAGGAAGTCCATTTTTGTTGTTGTTGTTGTTTTAACGGGTTTTCAACCCCGCTTAGAAGCAGGCGAGATCAGTTTAAATGGGAGGTCCAAGAAACGAGCTGGTTCGACGGGCTCTTACTAGAGCGAAAGGAGGATGAGATGAGTTTGTTTTAGGGGGCATGCAAAAAGGTGGTTAGTGTCATGCGCGGACCCATTACAAGCAGGATATATGTTAAGAATGTCGTGGTCTAGTCTGGATAAATAGGAGATTAATCTACTGCAGTATCCAGATCTAAGTTGTGCCAGTATTACGCGGGACTCTCGAGGCTGCTCGAGGCTGATCGAGCTCTTCAGCGGCAAAAGGTGGTGTTTTGACGCCAAGAACCCCATTCACTAGAAGAGAGTAAAGGAAGGTGTTGACAGGCTCTCGGTGAATGCCGTTTAATGAATGTCGGTAAGCCGTCCTGTCCAACGGTTGTTCTAGGTGGTGCTAAATACAGTCCGACAGAGCTGACCCGGATTTTATCTGGCAAAGAGCTGTCAAAAGTTTAAATTATTTCTTCTTCTCTAAAACGTTCCTTCTTCTTTTTCTTAAACTGCCGATACGTTGAAGAATTTCACTTTTGTGCGGATTGTGCCGAGACGTTCATCCGTCAGGGTGAATGCTAGAAATCTCGACGGAATATCTTATTATTATTAGACTTCACAATGAAAATCCTCTTTTCAGCATTCTTCCGTCGACCTAAATTCTTTGAGGCTAGTAATGTTAATCTCTACATTTCACGGGACTTCAAACAGCTGCGCAGGCAAATCTTCTTAATGTACATTAGAGAAAAGAAGATTTGGGGACTTTCGAGTTTACGAAAATTCCGAATTTTTTTCTTAAAGACCCAGAGGTTTTTCAAAGTTAGGAGATTTGGGGATTTTTGATAATTCGAGAAAATTTCCTAATATCTTTGAAATTAATTTAGGCGACTCTTAGAATTGTAAACTTTCAATTTATTGGTATTTCTCACTGTTACAACGTATATACTCAAACAGGAAGATTCAGTTTTGGTAAAATTCAGAAATTTGTTTTTTAGCAAAGTGCTTGATGTATATTTTGATTTAAAATAACTTTAATGATTCAAACGAGTAAAATAGTGAAACATCTACATAACTACACGCACACACATTGTGAGGCTACGCAAATAACTGTTATTTATCTATTTAATTTGAATTTGTATTACTGAACTTGTTCGTTTGTTTTATTTATTTTATTTTATTTTATTTTGTTTTTCGTAAAATAAAATTCAACGCTTGCAACCCACCTTCGTGCGCCGCAACTGCCGCTTCCCTTTGTACCAGGTGATGATGGCATTTGGACGTGAACCGGTTGATTCACATATGACTTCGTAGCGGCGATCCGCTACCATCGAATTGGGTGCCTCAATTATTTTCACCGTCAGCGGTTTCACTGTAAAAAAAGTAAATAAAACAAATAAAACGAACGATGAGTACAAAAAAATATATAAACAAAGACGTCGGTGCAACAACAACAATGTTGAAAATAAAAATAGTGCACTACAAATTCAGTGCGAGTAACGGAACTAGATGGCATACTATGAGGCGCACCACATGATAGTAGTGGGAACGCAACTCTTAGTAAACAGACAGACATACGGACCACCAAACAAGCAATCCACGACGAAGCGAGGCGTAGAGGGAAAATGAGAGTATCAGCGTGGCCTAAAAACCTTTTAAATGCCGCAATGTACACAACACATACATGTATATGTCCACGTAGGCAGATAAATGTTTATATACAAATGTACGGTGAGGGCCAGTAATATGTTAACATCATATTAAAATTAAAACTAAATTAAATAAAATTAAAATTAAAATTAATATTAAAATTAAAATTAAAATTAAAATTAAAATTAAAATTAAAATTAAAATTAATATTAAAATTAAAATTAAAATTAAAATTAAAATTAAAATTAAAATCAAAATTAAAATTAAAATTAAAATTAAAATTAAAATTAAAATTAAAATTAAAATTAAAATTAAAATTAAAATTAAAATTAAAATTAAAATTAAAATTAAAATTAAAATTAAAATTAAAATTAAAATTAAAATTAAAATTAAAATTAAAATTAAAATTAAAATTAAAATTAAAATTAAAATTAAAATTAAAATTAAAATTAAAATTAAAATTAAAATTAAAATTAAAATTAAAATTAAAATTAAAATTAAAATTAAAATTAAAATTAAAATTAAAATTAAAATTAAAATTAAAATTAAAATTAAAATTAAAATTAAAATTAAAATTAAAATTAAAATTAAAATTAAAATTAAAATTAAAATTAAAATTAAAATTAAAATTAAAATTAAAATTAAAATTAAAATTAAAATTAAAATTAAAATTAAAATTAAAATTAAAATTAAAATTAAAATTAAAATTAAAATTAAAATTAAAATTAAAATTAAAATTAAAATTAAAATTAAAATTAAAATTAAAATTAAAATTAAAATTAAAATTAAAATTAAAATTAAAATTAAAATTAAAATTAAAATTAAAATTAAAATTAAAATTAAAATTAAAATTAAAATTAAAATTAAAATTAAAATTAAAATTAAAATTAAAATTAAAATTAAAATTAAAATTAAAATTAAAATTAAAATTAAAATTAAAATTAAAATTAAAAATAAAATTAAAATTAAAATTAAAATTAAAATTAAAATTAAAATTAAAATTAAAATTAAAATTAAAATTAAAATTAAAATTAAAATTAAAATTAAAATTAAAATTAAAATTAAAATTAAAATTAAAATTAAAATTAAAATTAAAATTAAAATTAAAATTAAAATTAAAATTAAAATTAAAATTAAAATTAAAATTAAAATTAAAATTAAAATTAAAATTAAAATTAAAATTAAAATTAAAATTAAAACTAAAATTAAAATTAAAATTAAAATTAAAATTAAAATTAAAATTAAAATTAAAATTAAAATTAAAATTAAAATTAAAATTAAAATTAAAATTAAAATTAAAATTAAAATTAAAATTAAAATTAAAATTAAAATTAAAATTAAAATTAAAATTAAAATTAAATTTAAAATTAAATTTAAAATTAAAATTAAAATTAAAATTAAAATTAAAATTAAAATTAAAATTAAAATTAAAATTAAAATTAAAATTAAAATTAAAATTAAAATTAAAATTAAAATTAAAATTAAAAATAAAATTAAAAATAAAATTAAAATTAAAATTAAAATTAAAATTAAAATTAAAATTAAAATTAAAATTAAAATTAAAATTAAAATTAAAATTAAAATTAAAATTAAAATTAAAATTAAAATTAAAATTAAAATTAAAATTAAAATTAAAATTAAAATTAAAATTAAAATTAAAATTAAAATTAAAATTAAAATTAAAATTAAAATTAAAATTAAAATTAAAATTAAAATTAAAATTAAAATTAAAATTAAAATTAAAATTAAAATTAAAATTAAAATTAAAATTAAAATTAAAATTAAAATTAAAATTAAAATTAAAATTAAAATTAAAATTAAAATTAAAATTAAAATTAAAATTAAAATTAAAATTAAAATTAAAATTAAAATTAAAATTAAAATTAAAATTAAAATTAAAACTAAAATTAAAATTAAAATTAAAATTAAAATTAAAATTAAAATTAAAATTAAAATTAAAATTAAAATTAAAATTAAAATTAAAATTAAAATTAAAATTAAAATTAAAATTAAAATTAAAATTAAAATTAAAATTAAAATTAAAATTAAAATTAAAATTAAAATTAAAATTAAAATTAAAATTAAAATTAAAATTAAAATTAAAATTAAAATTAAAATTAAAATTAAAATTAAAATTAAAATTAAAATTAAAATTAAAATTAAAATTAAAATTAAAATTAAAATTAAATTTAAAATTAAAATTAAAATTAAAATTAAAATTAAAATTAAAATTAAAATTAAAATTAAAATTAAAATTAAAATTAAAATTAAAATTAAAATTAAAATTAAAATTAAAATTAAAATTAAAATTAAAATTAAAATTAAAATTAAAATTAAAATTAAAATTAAAATTAAAATTAAAATTAAAATTAAAATTAAAATTAAAATTAAAATTAAAATTAAAATTAAAATTAAAATTAAAATTAAAATTAAAATTAAAATTAAAATTAAAATTAAAATTAAAATTAAAATTAAAATTAAAATTAAAATTAAAATTAAAATTAAAATTAAAATTAAAATTAAAATTAAAATTAAAATTAAAATTAAAATTAAAATTAAAATTAAAATTAAAATTAAAATTAAAATTAAAATTAAAATTAAAATTAAAATTAAAATTAAAATTAAAATTAAAATTAAAATTAAAATTAAAATTAAAATTAAAATTAAAATTAAAATTAAAATTAAAATTAAAATTAAAATTAAAATTAAAATTAAAATTAAAATTAAAATTAAAATTAAAATTAAAATTAAAATTAAAATTAAAATTAAAATTAAAATTAAAATTAAAATTAAAATTAAAATTAAAATTAAAATTAAAATTAAAATTAAAATTAAAATTAAAATTAAAATTAAAATTAAAATTAAAATTAAAATTAAAATTAAAATTAAAATTAAAATTAAAATTAAAATTAAAATTAAAATTAAAATTAAAATTAAAATTAAAATTAAAATTAAAATTAAAATTAAAATTAAAATTAAAATTAAAATTAAAATTAAAATTAAAATTAAAATTAAAATTAAAATTAAAATTAAAATTAAAATTAAAATTAAAATTAAAATTAAAATTAAAATTAAAATTAAAATTAAAATTAAAATTAAAATTAAAATTAAAATTAAAATTAAAATTAAAATTAAAATTAAAATTAAAATTAAAATTAAAATTAAAATTAAAATTAAAATTAAAATTAAAATTAAAATTAAAATTAAAATTAAAATTAAAATTAAAATTACAATTAAAATTAAAATTAAAATTAAAATTAAAATTAAAATTAAAATTAAAATTAAAATTAAAATTAAAATTAAAATTAAAATTAAAATTAAAATTAAAATTAAAATTAAAATTAAAATTAAAATTAAAATTAAAATTAAAATTAAAATTAAAATTAAAATTAAAATTAAAATTAAAATTAAAATTAAAATTAAAATTAAAATTAAAATTAAAATTAAAATTAAAATTAAAATTAAAATTAAAATTAAAATTAAAATTAAAATTAAAATTAAAATTAAAATTAAAATTAAAATTAAAATTAAAATTAAAATTAAAATTAAAATTAAAATTAAAATTAAAATTAAAATTAAAATTAAAATTAAAATTAAAATTAAAATTAAAATTAAAATTAAAATTAAAATTAAAATTAAAATTAAAATTAAAATTAAAATTAAAATTAAAATTAAAATTAAAATTAAAATTAAAATTAAAATTAAAATTAAAATTAAAATTAAAATTAAAATTAAAATTAAAATTAAAATTAAAATTAAAATTAAAATTAAAATTAAAATTAAAATTAAAATTAAAATTAAAATTAAAATTAAAATTAAAATTAAAATTAAAATTACAATTAAAATTAAAATTAAAATTAAAATTAAAATTAAAATTAAAATTAAAATTAAAATTAAAATTAAAATTAAAATTAAAATTAAAATTAAAATTAAAATTAAAATTAAAATTAAAATTAAAATTAAAATTAAAATTAAAATTAAAATTAAAATTAAAATTAAAATTAAAATTAAAATTAAAATTAAAATTAAAATTAAAATTAAAATTAAAATTAAAATTAAAATTAAAATTAAAATTAAAATTAAAATTAAAATTAAAATTAAAATTAAAATTAAAATTATAATTAAAATTTAAATTTAAATTTAAATTTAAATTTAAATTTAAATTTAAATTAAAATTAGAATTAAAATTAAAATATTATTTCTTTTTTTAATTCAAGTTTTAAAATTCTGATTTTTTTCATATTTGTTTAAAAAAATTTAAAATGTCCAAAAAACTGATTAAAAAGATTGTTTATATATACATATGTATATAAAATTTAATAGTTTACAAATCCACTTTTGCACCTTACTGTATATACTTGTATATATGCGTATACATATGTGTATTTCTAAGTAAGCAACCATGCGAGCGAGTGCCTTTGCCTAATTAGAACATCAAAATACCTTAGCACACTTTCAGGCGCACTGGCATGTGTGCGTGTATTTGCTTGTGACCATGTAGTAGGCGTCTACGTCGACTAACACATATACATATATGTATTTCACAAATGTGTGTACGTGAGCCATTTTTGTTTATTTTCATTTGAACAGGCTTAGTACTGCACAAACGTGGGCCAACGGGTCGAGGTACGCTTACACCCTTCACCTGTTATTTGCTCACTACACACACACTTTTGCACCAAACTTTCATGTTGTTGGCTGGGGAACAACCAAACTTCCGACGTCAGTTTGTTTAGTCACGAGCCGTTTTATTTTAGTTTTCTCTCCAATTTTTTGCCCCTTCATTCCCCCAACACGTTCAATACCGTACTTCAAAAGGAAGAAAAAATGGTATAAAAATAGAAACTCAAAAGCAAACTTACAATGCATATCAAGCAAAAAGCTTTTCTCCTTAGGCTTATCTAATTGTGTATTCAATGCTTGACAAGTAAAAACGGAATTTAAATCAGTCCGTTGAACCGACGGCCAAAGTAGCCTATTCTCGATAACATCGCCGGAATTGTGTTCGTATTGATTGTCGACAAGTAGTCCATTCACGAGCCAGCGTACTTGAGGTTGTGGCCGTCCTGTAGAGAGCGATTGTGGAACGAGAGCGATGAGCGGCGTTGAATGTCGGTGGTTGAGTAGACAAACAGGGATATTGTCGTTGTTGTAATAGCAACAGTAGTTGAAACGGTTGTTGTTGTTATTATTTTGTAAATGATTGTTGCGTTGCGGTTGCAGCAGTTGGTAGAGAGCAGTAGGCGCATATTGAGAAAGAATAAATAGAAAAAGAAAAAAAGTACATATAAAGACCTAACTAAGTAAGTGGTTCAATAAATTCAACAGTAAGTGGTTGCAAATAAATTTCTTTGTGTGTGTGTGAATTGAAGACATTTTTTTATTTTTTTTTTTCAATTGAGTTAATCCATTTTCCTGCTGAGTTATAAACAGGAAATTAAATTCTAAAATCAAAGTGTTCGGTGCTTAAAAAAATACTGTTTAAATTTCCAAAAATATTTCAGGAGAACATATTTTTAAGGCAAAAACTCACCTCCCACCACACGACACGTGATAACAATATCATCACCTTCCTGCTTGGGTCCCAGCAGCGTGCCATTCAATTGTCGCCCCCAACGATCCAATATGATTGGTTGTTCAGGAAGTACTGTAAAAGGCAAAGCGGAAGCTTCCGTTTAGTTAAACCGTAATTGACAAAGCATGTACGTTGCAGGAATTTATAAGAAATGTACTAATTCCGCTTATAAAGTAAACAAACATTTTTGGTTTCATTAGTTGAGAGCTAAACGAAAATTAATTAATTTAACTTGTTACATAAAAAAAATATTTTTTAATTTTTATTCTAAAATATATATTTTTTTTATTTTTCATTTTTTTGTTTTTTTATTCTATTTTTTTCTGATTTTAAGTTTTTTCTTTTCGATATATTTATCTTACCAAATTAATTGACTTACTTATTACAGTGAGATTGAAGCGGAAGCTTTGTGTTTGACTTGTACGGAAGTCGATGCGGCAACGGTAGACACCTTGATCATGCCGTTTGATGTCCTGCAAATAAGAAAGTCACCTTTCAATTAATGCGTTTAAGAGAAGTTTTGCAGAAAAATATTTTATATTATGCTTCAATTTGTACGAAGAGCGGCTGATTTTTTCGCGACCTCAGGTAGTTAGAGGTGATACATCATCTCGTTACTTATAATACTTATTGCGGCACTCATTATTGGTATAAATAGCATAACTTCTTTTTATTAGGTTCATTAACATTTCGCTCCTAGAACATCAAAATATAACACTATGTCTACCGAAACTCGAACTTCTCGTAATTTAGAGCACCGCACTGTGAATAAATTTCCTGTAAAAAAAAATGAAATACGCTTAAAGAAATTTTTAAAGAGATGTCGTCGGTTCTTCAGGACTCTGCCCCTTCATATACGATGGTGAAAAATGGGGTCGGCTGTTTCAACAAAGAAGAGAAACCTGCGAAAATGACCTCCGCCCGGGGTGCTCCGTCACAATCGTGACCGTCTGATCGAAGAAATAAATTGTTTCAAGTCGGAGGAGGTTTACAAATTAGCAAAGAACGAGCTGGATAATTTTGCATGAAAACTTGAATATTAAAAAAATTAGTGCGCGTTGGTTACCGCTCGACTAGCAGCGACGATTGGAGGGTTGTAAAGATTTTTTGGAGTTGTGCAAGATGATTTGGATGAATTTTGCAACCGCATTGTAACAGTTGACGAGTCCAAAAAGTTATAGGATTTACCCTAGGTTGCTCACATCCCTTAAGCTGAAGCTGCTTAAATGTTTTACAACTTAATCGGCTGACATCCGGTCAATTACAAAGGCAATGCTTCAGCGTTTCGTCTCATTTGTTACATGCATTCCACTCAGTCGATTCAATTTTGCCTAGCTTTTGAAGTTGATAACACAGATCTCTTTTGCTCAAAGTATATAAGAATTTGATCTGTCTGCAATCTCCCTGTGGCTGTCAATAATTTATCGAGTCAGAAAAACTAAACGATTGTATGTATTCACCAAGGGTGTACTGCTTTAAACAGCTTTTGAAGGTGCGGAAAGGTGCGTTCTTTCGCTTAACCTTGTGTCGATGCATCTAAGTGAGTTAATTGCCATCTGGCTGTTAACAGGAAATCTAAAAGTTCCCCTGCTTTGGAAGCTTCACTGATGATCACAATCTCCGCATGAAAGACCGAGTTGTAGTTATTGAGTTGGAAACTACCTGTTTTATTGTACAGATCACAGACCCATTCCTATAGATACAAATATCTATGGAATTACTGATGGTTTTACAGTCCGCCCTTACACTGTGCAAACAATTTAGATTTCCTGCTTTGAATCAATAATAACACAGAGATTTTTTACCGAGGAGGATATTATAACGTTGCATCTTAAAGATATCACCTTTTCAAAGCTTAACATATAGTTTATCTCTCTGACCAATCGGCGCTGATTTCATAGAACGCTCTTTTAAAGTTCTCCGCTGCTAGCAGCTGAGGCAGCTGGTTTGTTGTGTAGCGCCATATATGATTTTGTGTATAATTTTCGCAACTTTTTCTCAGATACTGCTGTTAAGGCTTGAGTCGCAGTTGAGCGCTGGCAGAATAGGGTACACAGCACGTGGTTCACTACCTATGTATCTGAAGGTCTGAACAAGTTTTAAGATGGCTCCAGATATTGCACTGGGTCTTTGGTACATACAGCAGAAATAATCTGTCGGACCAAAGTTGGGTTCAACACCAATCCTGATGAGATGAACTTTAAGCAAACCTGCTGCATGCTGTTGCCCCGTTGATGCACTTAGACTAAAATTACCTGATTACCTAAGCGGGGTAAGATCGCTACATGGTTGTCCAGCATGCATTGATACCCCGCACGACACTAATCAACCTTTCGCATGCTTTCTAATACCAACTCATTTAATCTCCGTTTCCCTCTGATCCGAACCTATCGAAACAGTCCGTCTCCTGGAATTACCTTTATATAACCTTGATGACTTAGACTAGTCTCGAAAGTTCCTTAGTAGAGTTGACGAACCGCTACAACAAACACAGAAACAACAACTTCATCGAATACCGCGTGGAAGAAAAACGAAAAATTGAAGAAGGAGCACGCAAAAAAAAACAAAAAAAAATGAGTTCTAAGTTCGCGAGTGTTGAAAAGCTGGCCGACAGAAGTAATGCACAGAAATTTTATGAAGGGATGCAAACACTAACAGAAGGTTTCAAGAACGGAGCATACTCAAGGAAATAAGGCGGTAATCTGGTGACTGATGTCCAGAGCAAACTGAGTTTCTGGAACGAATACTTAGCCAGCTTGAATAATGGGAGTAAAAAGAAATCATCCGGACATAGCGAATCCAAAACAATTGACTGTCTGAAAAGTAACAAGACAAGGCGCTCGCATCTGCATCATGGCAAAATAAGGTCGTACGGAAGCATGCCTGATGGTTGGAACCTAATTATACTCTTCCTCAAAAATTATCACTCCACAATCTGCCTAAGTCTCCTCAATATTGTGCCCACGGTCCATATCGTGTTTTATGAAAAAGACTAAATCCCCTCGTCAGTGTGGTTTAAGACTAGGTATTCATCATTCGGCTAATATTTGAAAAGATCAATGAAGAAGAAACCGAGGCACACCAACTCTTTGTCGATTTAAGAATGTATTTGATAGCTGCAGGAAGAGGAGAGTGTACGAAACTGATGCTCAGTAACACTAAGACTTACCTCATCATCGAAAAGAACTTCTCTGATATAAAAAAAAGGTTGGAGACAAGATAAGTCCCCATCATTTGACTTCTTTAACTTACTGATTGAGGTAATAATATGACCTGCCGAGCTGAACGGATAAGATACAAACACAGTCTCTATCACAGACTGGATAAGAAGACGGTCGGACGAACGGGCTTGGTAGTAAACGAGGACAGTGCGAAGCATGAAATATCTTCAAACAAAAAGTTAGCACATGCCCGATTCGACACCTCCGCCACTACTGACCGTCATATCTTAAAGTTGTTGATAACTAAGTTTATCTTGGAACCTGCATTAACACCAAAAAATTTTTCAACCTTGAAATCCAACGCGGAATAACCCTTGCCATCAGGTGCTACTTTGGTAATTGAAAAGCAAAGTCTCATCGTTCCCGCCCTACTATTTATATGGTTCAAAAGCGTGGACGATGTTCGACATCCAATGATTTGGCCTTGGAAGTCTTCCAGACAAAAGTTCTGTGAACAATTCATGGTCCTTTACTCTTATACCGCAGCCGGCAGAACGATGACCTGTGCGAGAGATACGATAACATTGATATAGTCCAGTGTATTCAGCACAATAAAGGGTTATGTAATAGTAGTGTAGTAGTTATTATGGGATATGTCTTCGCAATATCGGAACAAGATTTGACCTACGCATTTTGAAGTCAACGAGCTGATGGAACTTTTCCAGTTTTTGACTATAAACCATATGAATACCTGTGCATGTTCAACTAAATTACACTAATTTCTGTTCGCCTTTCATGGCTAAATAAATAATCAATCAAAAAAAAATTTAACCTCATGACCTCCTTTGAACTCATCAACTTAACACTTATATATTTATGCATATACAGAGTAGCTTACGCGTACGCATGAGAAGCAGGCGCCTCTCCAAATTTAACAAACTACTAGTCAATTGAATTGAATACCTAATAATGTTAAACAAACAGTATGGAGGAGAGTTGATGAGGTGCGCGGGCAAGTTAATGCACGTAAGTAAGCACGTAAGTTGGTAAGTAATAGATTACAGCTTCAACTTGTTTAATTCATTCACTTAAACAAACTAAACATTATTTATGCACGTAATTAATCTTTTATTGTGGGCTGGCAATTAAATACTACAAATTTCAGAGTGACGAGCGCCAGAAACTACGGAGAACGGCAAACACAGAGCTATCGACGACGCGCTTGAGTTGCGTAGCCTGGTGTCGGTATGTACATATGTATGTACACCGATATATTGGTATTGGTATTGGTATGTAGGCAGTGAGCACGTGCAACGTATGCCGCAATTAAGTTAACTAATGACCGTCGCCATTGTTATTATTATCTCGCAAGATCGTAAGAGATGTCTGGATAGCATGCGAAAATGGCCAAGCAACAATAACAAAAATATTTACAACAATCATTTATAGATAAATTCGTAAATTCGTATGCACGTTAGAATCTCGTAGGACAATAGCACGCACCAACAGACCAACAGACAAAGGCAATACAAAAGTGCAAAAGAACGTACCAACTTTGTGGTGTGGTCAGGTGGTATAGGTTTGCGGACGCTCAAGCCACACTCACTTTGTGTTGTTAAAGTTTTTAGGCATGTCAGACATAGCTAAGCGAAAGCGAGCAGGCGGACCAATCGACGAATGTAATCATTCCAAAAATGTCCGCCACAAACACGCGCCTCAGACACGAAGCTAATTCTTTAACTTGCTTCACATTTTTGGCGTTTTGGCATTTTGTTTGTTTTTTTTTTCACCCCACGTCGGCGATTTGAACGAGTTCAGCTGTGTTAACTTTTTACAGCTTATCGATTCGCTCATCGAATTCTTAAACCCCTGCCAACGGCCGCTCGCAACTCGCGTTTGCATTTGCGTTTGCGTTCCACCCAATAAATCTGGCCGAGCAGCTGTCACAAGCCAGCTAAATCTGCCGTTAGCTGGTCGGAAGCCCGCCAAACCGAAAATTCGTGTCGGTTGTTGTGCTTATTTGTTGTTTCTGTTGTTATTGTTTTTCTTGTATTTGTTGCCTTCAGCCTTATTGTCTTGCAAGTGGCAGGAATGGATTGCGTGGCATGTTGTACAAGTGATTTTGGAGAGCATGCAAGCGAAGCCAAGCCAAACGGCATAGAAATTCTTCAATGGAAGCTCACAAGTGCGACAGCCGCGAAGGCGACGCGTTAAAGAAATAAATTGGTGCGGTGTATGTATGTACGCCTTAAAGTAGGCAATGGCGTTGGGTTTGCCAAAAAATGTTGAGACTAAGTTTTAAGGACCGCTGCGCTCATACTTATTTCTTTACATACATACACACATACATACATATATACATACAAACGAATATGCCACAATAGTTTTAGCGCTGCTCTTAAATACTCGTACAGTAGATATGTATTGTATGTTTATTTGAAGACTCTGCATTCGCTCTTTCATACGTATATTCGTCTTTTATATGTATTTTTGCCGCTAATATAGTTTTCGCGTGCGTTAAACAATTTAACAAGTTTATTTCCAAAAATTTATTATTGTTGTTTTTATTTGTTTAGTCTGTTGCGAAAATGTCCATGCATTTATACCTTTTTACACACACACACACAACTATATCAACGAATCAGCGTAGGTATTGTAAACGCCGAAGAAAACGTGTCTATGCGGAATCACACTTTCTAGCCAAAAATAAATACATATATACAAAAACATGTGCACATACATATATATAAATACATATATACTTATGGACTTATATACATACATATTTTTTTATTTAAATCTCTCTGAAAATATCATTGTTGGCATTTCGTGTGGTATGAAAAATTAACATTTTGCGCAGCGATTTCGGTATGTTGCTGTGGAATGTTTTGGCAAATATTTAAATCGAATGAAATGCTATATGTATGTATGCGTGGAACAAGTTTATTTAATGATACACCTTAGTTTGTGTGAAATTAAGGCATTCTGGTAATTTGTAATAAAACTGTGTAATGTTGTTAATTATAATATTTTATTATGAGCAATAAAATCAGAGTTTTCGTCCTTATATGCATGTATGAGTATATCACGGATTTTAGTAACGTCTTGTCCTGCAGTAAGAAACCAAACTGGTGTGCATAAACTCTCTAGTTAAATATGCAGAGCTTGAGAAGGTGGCCAATAAGGGTGATGCTCAAAAATTCTATGAAAAGAGAAAAGAGGTTCCCAGACCGGAGCATACTCGTGTAGTGACTGATGCACAGAGTATACTGAATTCATAGAAGAAACACCTCTACAGCCTGCTGAATGGCAATGAAAGTGTAACACCAGGAGATAGCGAAATCGAAAAATCTGAAAAGACTTTCCTTTACCCGACTATAACGAGGTTTGAATAGCAATCGGCGCATGAAAAATAATAAAGCGGTGGGGGCCGATATAGACAGAGCTTTACAAATATGAAGGTGAAAGATGCTGGCTTAGGTAGCACAGTAATCACTAGAAGCGCAGCCAGAATTGAGAGGAAACCGTCCTACACCAACTGAGGTTCCAGTTGGGGTGACTCTTTTTCATGCGATTTCTTCAATTTGATGCTGATGAAAATAATAAGAGTTGCAGAACAAAATAGACTATGCACAACCGTTAGAAAGAGTCTACAACTGTTGACATATGTCGAAGAAGACTTTTGTCATCAAACAAACAGTCATAGCATGCGCGACTTGTTTCGCAAGTCATTGTTGACAGTCATAACTTCGTGATCGTAGATAATTTCGTATATCCAGGGACCAGCACTATATATAATTAGCGCTTTGTAACCGCTTAAGCGATTTTCGGCAGAGCTCCTACTCCAATTTGTGGTTTTGCGTCTTAAAGTTTTTCCAACAAATGAAGGGACCTAGAGTTTATACTAAGCCACCTCCGAACGGTTGATGGTTTTTTATGGAGGAGCCTTTATTTCATGACATAAATACATTCGGAGAGGGAAAATTTAACTTAATTTTTTATTTAAATTAATTTTCTATAACTTTCGGATGTTGGTCGTACCAGGGATTGAAGTATGCAATGCTAACTACCCAGCTACCGCAGCCGCTGCGTTAATACCGGTGGGTCTTGAAATCCAACGCAAAATAACTCTTGCCAACTTTGAACAGAGTAGGTAATTGAAGAGTAAAGTCCTCTCTCGACGAACGAAAACTAAACTCTACAAGTCACTCATTATTCTCATCCTACTATAGCGTGGTTGACATTCGATGAGGCGGCGTTGGGAGTATTCGATAGAAAAGTTTTGTATAAGATTTATGATGCTTTGCGCATTGGCAAGGGCGAATACCGCAGACGATGGAAAAATGAGCCTTACGAGTTATACGATACATTGATATATTGATATAGTTATAGTTCAACGAAAGAAGAGCCATCGGCTACGCAGACTAGGCCTGAAAGCGTTGAATTCGGTAATTCGAACTGGCGCCAAATAGCGAATGGAAGAACCGACTGGCGCACTATTTTCTGATTCGGCTATAATCATTTAAACTTTACTCTTGCCAATGAAGACGAAAAATATTTGTGTTATTTAATGATAAATTTGGAAAAGCAACATGCATGAAGGAACTAGTATTTTACTAGTATGAAGCTGTTAATAAATTGCTATTTTTACACTCACCTATACCCATGTAGAGGGATTTATTTGACTGAGGTGAATTTAGAATTTTTTTGAAAAGCATTGATTTAGTCATCAATATCCAATATCAATATATCTTCTTCAAAGTAAGCTCCATCAGATATAATGCCTTTATGCCAGCGCTTCTTCCAATTATCGAAGCACTTGTAAAGCGCGCTTTTCAGTATTACCACTAGCTCTTTCTTCGATTCTGACTTTATTATATCAATTGTGATAATCCACTCGGTGCTCTCTTCAGTTTTGGGAATAGAAAAAAGTCGAAGAGATACTTCACGAGTAGAATGCTAAGTAGTATTTTGCCTAATACAAATAACAGTTTGGTCTGTCTACTATCCACACTGTTCCACAAAAGTTTAGTGGTACGTTCCACATTGTAGGACTTCCAGAACTTAAGTGTTCGTCTATAGTCCACTGTTGATAATGTTGAAAATAATGTCCGCCTTTTTATTGCCTTCTACATCCGTATGGCCTGGAACCCAGCTTTTATAAGAATTAACCCATAGAACAAGTTTGTGTTTGAACAACCGTACTTGAATTTTCATTTGGTATTACGATAAGTATTCGATGCAGAAGAGTTTCGCTCGTTCGGACTGATCCGGACTGATTGATTGGAAATAAATGTTCGCCTGAAAATTTTAATCAAATATTGTAAATATTTCTAATTTTTCCTGCTGAATCTTTCGATGATTATTCTTTTTTGCTAAAAAAAAAGTAGTGAAGAAGCGAAAACTCTCATTTTATCACACTTCGCTACATCACTAAAAGTACTAATCCGTCCGATTTAAAATTTCACATCCAAAAAAAAACAAAACTAAGTTCAAAAGCTCAGAACCAATACAAATTTCATATTTTTAACAGCTTTTACACTGGCTCCAATCGAAAACAGCTTATAATAAAATCCAATGGTGCCATCGGTATGCCGATGATAAAGATATCATGAGCTCAGCGCTATTTCTGGACAGCATCTCGTTAAGCTGTTCTACTTTTTAGCTTTCAGAATACATTTTTTTGGAACATCATTGAATTAAGCTAAAGCGATAACTGAGCATCGGCCTACTTAGGAGACCCTACAGGGCTCATGTTTTAACGCTTAGGATTTAATCAGCTCCCGAGGATGCAAAAACCAATGCGTATAATTGGTAAAACTGGGCAGTCGTCGTATTTTTGCACTACCCTTAGAGACTTCAACTTCTTCCTTTAAAATTAAACGCATTCCTAAAATAAAGCACCACGAGATTTTACAAAAACTATAGCACCAGCTGGTCAAGGAGAATATAATGGACTTTAAATTGACTGTCTATATAATGGTACTGAAACATTGATCAAAAGAAAAAGCTAAATATCACAACAGCAAAATGTTGCAAATTGTGAATGTATAATTTTAAACAAATTTAATTTTTTTACGTCAATAAATTTAATTTTAAATGTCATAATAAATATATGTACATATATTATGAGCTCTATTATAATAAATAATAATTTACGAAAATGTGCCTGCTCAATTTCTTTTAACATTTATTTTTACGGACTGGCAACCTTGTAAAATAGAGAGAAATTAGCTCAGTCTGTTCCATCGAAAAATCAAGCCGATCTTGGTTTCTCTTTTACGGTCATCAGCTGCGGCAGCATCAAATGCTCTCATAAGATATTTCACTTTTCATTTGCCCTGTTAGTCTGACATAGCAAATGTTTGGAAGAGTTTTCTTCATTTGATGTAGTCATAAATATATAGGCAGCGTTTGAAAAACTGCCGGTTGAAAAGCAACAGCACTAAATTTTCTATATTTATTTATTCATTTATGTTATTCATTTGCAGACACAGTTAACAGGTACAAGTATTTACTTTTGCTTTTTCTTTGACAGCAAGGTAAACTTACTCGATTATAGCCGAATCAATATATGTAAGTGCAAGATAAACTACATTCATGTAAAAACAATGACTGTGACCTTTCCTTTGCTGTGAACCCTGCAACAGTGACAGCAAAGTAAGCAGCAGCAGAGCATGATCGTTTTGCTGTCGGTTTCTTGTTAGTTTGCAGTCGCTCTTGCTTTCGGCTGATAAAAACAAAACGACGGCAATTTGTAGGACCGTAACGGCTGGCTATGGAATATTTAGTGTACGATATATACATATATATATCGTAATGCTGTCGTTCCTTTGCTTAGAACTGTCGTATTGCTTTTATAAACGATAGTCGAGATTAACAGCGCAACAACCGATCTTATAGCCTATTTCCACCGGACGTTCACCGCAGCTTAGCTTGAATGCATTTAAACATCGCATTTAAATGCGAAATTCCCATGTGTTTGTCGTTGTATAAAAGTGTGTTAACTCAATTTTCAAAGTGAGTTAACTCACTTTCGGTAATTTAACAGAAAATGTTATGTTAACAGCCGATGCTCTCACTACTAATGTAAACATTTCGGACGTTTCGGTATACTTGTTGCCAGAGTCGTGTATTTTCGGATTTAATGAGGGGACAGACTTTTATTTTGCATGCTGAAGTTTTTTCTGCAAAAGTTACTTTTTTGCATTAATGTTGACATAAAAAATATATTAAGTAATTGTCGAAGAGAATGCTTCTCCTCTTTAAAAAATAAAATAAAATAAAAATAAAAAACAAACAAAAAGAAATTGTGGAATAGAAAACGATCCCCTCAACATAAAAATATACGCGACTCTGGTAACTATCAGCTGAATGTGCAAAACAAATATTTATGTATATATAATGTGGGCTTTGTAACCGGTTAAGGGATTTTTCGGCCGAGCTACTCCTCGAATTGTGGTTTTCTAGAAAAACACACTTAATTACTTAAAAAAAAAATAAACTAAACTGCAAATGTAAACAAAAATCAGCTGTTTGAGTTAACTCAGTTTCGGTGGAAACGTTTGACTTTCATTCACTTAACGGAGGCCTTAAATGCGGTGAAGTGCATGGTGGAAATAGGCTATTAAGCGCATGTGACGCTAGAAGGTAATGCCCTCTGAATAGTCCTATCAGCTGCCTGGAGCCCGGTCTCTTAACAAAGAGTACAATCTATGTGAGTTTAGTATTGTATGTTTTATACCTAGTCTTCGCAATTCTGCAGCCATTAGCTCGTTCTCAGAGTCTATTTGCTTAACGAAGAAATATTACTTCTTGCTTTTGCTTCACTTCTTTGAATAGCAATGGAAGGTTCGATGCTGCGTAGTATGCTAAATGCTAAATATTTATTCACTAATTTTTGTTTTTCGGTGTGCAACAAAAATTTATGAAAAAGGACAACAGAGAGAGGTGCAAAAATAGCACACCTTTTACTCAGTCCAAAGTAGCACCTGTTGGTAAGAATGATTCTGCGCTGGATTTCCATAGATTTCCATGTTGACATTGTTGTAATATTGGTTCCCAGATGAACGAAATTATCTACAACTTCGAAGTTATGACTGTCAGCAGTGACGTGGGAGCTCAGTTGCGAATGCAATGACTTTTTGTTTGATGACAGGAGATATTTCGTCTTGCCAGAACTCACGGCACGGTTGTTGAAGCAAATAAAGCCAATATCTTTGGCATACGTCAGCAGCTGTACACTCTTATATATAAGATAATACCTTCTCTATTCAGCTCTGCAGCTCGTATTATTTTCTCCAGCATCAAATTAAAGAAGTCTCACGATAAGGAATCACTTTGTCTGAAACCTTGTTTGGTATAGAACGGCTCGGATTCATTCTTCCCAATTTTGACTGCGCATTTGGGGTTCTCTAGCGTCAGTTTACACAGCCGTATAAGTTTTACGAAAGTACTAAATTCAGACGTAGCGACAGCTCCTTTTCGTACTGTCGAAGGCTGCTTTGAAGTCGAGAAAGAGGTGGTGTGTGTCTTTTCCAAGATTTGGCGCATGGTAAATATCTGGTCAATGGTCACTACCAGATCTAAAGCCATACTGATAATGTCAAATCAGTTTCTTGACGATTTGCTTTAGTCTCTCACATAATACGGTCGATAGTACATTATAAAAGGACTGTGGGATTGCGCCTTTTGTGGATCGGGCGGAACATACTTATGTGCCACATACCAAGCAACTTGATTACACCCCAATTTCAAGTATATCAGATACGAGTATATATTGTTTTCTGTAGGCTCAGCACAGGGGCAGTACTTCCCCAAGAGCCACTTTCAAAATTTAGCGTTCGAACTTTTTCTGTTTCAAATGGTGGTTGCTAATGCCCCGTTGTCGGTCTGGACCTGGAGGTGTGGCAAAGTCACTGACATTCACGTAGACTGATTTGGTTCTACAGTATCTTAGAATGCTATAAATTTACCTTAACGGCAGGTATTTTTGGCTGAATAACTACAAATAGAGGAATAGAGGAAGTTTACGTTTCGACACTGGAGTAGGGTATGTTCAGATGTCTATGAATATGTATTTATGTTCTACCTAATGGGACTGAAGCAATAATAATTCACATCCAGTTAAAAGCTGATAAGATGGTTCAAAATGAAATCTATAATGGAGATGAAAAGTCACAAAAATCACTTTTTCGGTAAGTTTTATCATGAAAATGTGCAGACAAAAATTATATATCAGATAATTGTCTTTAAAAAGGGTCTTAATAATATTTTCTTAAGAGCATAAGAGCAGCCATTTCCGAGCTATAATGATTAAAAAATAGAACAAACGCCCTTCAAGTGTCTGGTCTCTGTGAAAGGAAAAAAGGTATTCGCACATTTTTAAAAATAATTATCTTATCTCAAATAATCGTTTTCCTGAAAATCGCGAAAAATCCGTTTTTTATGACCTTTGACGCAATGTAAATAGCATATGTGCATACATACTGACAGATTTTTAGTATTGTACTAAACCCTTTTGTCTCGTAAGTATTTAGGATAATTACGCTATCCTTTTTATTCTTTTTCCAGCAAAATATTAAAGGCGTATATTTACAAAGCAGTCCAGTAGAAGACATGACCTTGGACGTCTATCGACGCTGTCTTTAATAAAGAAGGCGATTCCACTAAGTCGTTATTTGTATCGTTATTATATTCAAGCATTTCCATTATGTTTTTGAACTCTCAAAACTTATACCGATTAGATCAGAATGACGAGCAGAGTCATGTCTGTCTGTCTGTCTGTTTGTACGTAAACTAGTCCCTCAAATTTTGCACAATGTTGACCATTTATCTGGATCGTCGAGATCGGAAGACTGTACAACCAATTTCTTCTGCTCAATAATCCATCAAAAAATCATATTGTAGGAAGCAGACATTTAATTTAAAAATTAACGATGTGTTCGCGAGGTCTCAAGGTTAATGATTTCATTTTGTTTTGATAACATGGCGCCGACACGAAACGATTTCATTTCGTTGAGTTAATTATTCTTGTTAGCGAAAGGAAATGATATTGCTGCGTCTGTTAAACATCTCTATTGTTAATGGGTGCGTTCAGCGAACTGAGCGTTCAGTAAACATGTTCAGTGAGCGCTCGCCATATTAGTGAGCGTAACATGTGTATGCTACTTGCTGCTGATCGGTCAACAGTTGTAAATCGCAAAAAATGAATTGTGAAAATTTAAAAGTATTTCTACTTCATATGCTTGTGATGACAATTTAACGGATTTTTCGGGTTGTCAAATAGATTTATTTCAGCCATCTGCACTAGATAAATAGTTTTTCAAACAAAAAAAAAAGGATTCAAAGGAAAGAAGCAAACATTTTTATGAAGATGACCAGAACAACATTTTAAGTAAGACATAATTGCGCAAACGTTAATTTGCATAAAAAAAATTTTACTTAATAACTTCACAATCGGTTATTAATTTGGTCGTTTCGACATTTGAAGTAGCAGTACGTTCATCAAAATGAATTGCTCAGTCAAAACGCTCACTCAATATGTTTCCTGAGCACTCAGTTCGCTGAACACACCTAATGTTAATGGCTGCTTGTAATGATATTAACAGCACACTTCAATTTCAACATTTAGCATTATATGTTAACGATTTAACATCACCGACGGCATTCTATTTCGGCTAAAACCGAAATGGAATTATTTTTGATAACTGCTTTAACGATATCATTTCAAATGAATCGATAAATATTTTCTGATTAACGTGAATCGGAACAATTTTTCTGCTCAAAATTCATGAGACCGAAATTTTTTGATGCTTAGAAATGATGCGCTAAAAGGTCTATATTTTTAATTTATTAAATATCGACAATTAACATACACGTACGCAGTTTCATATATTAACTCGTCTCCTCTACAATTTGAAATAAAAAATATAAATCCTTAAAAAAATAAAATATAATTTAATTTTTCTGATTTTTTAAATTTAAATTTAAATTTTTATTCATAACATAATTACATTTTACATAGAACATTTTACATATTTGCATATAAATTAGAATTGTTTTAATATAGACGAAAAAAATATCAGACTACTAATCGTTTCGAAAACATTTTCTCTCAGAATTTGATGAGAATTTCTTTGTGTTTTTACAATAAAATTCGTTTAATTCTTCAAAATAATTGCATTATTTTTTCTTTAAAAATATTTAATATGAAACTGTTTTAACATGCGTTTTATTTTGTATAGTTTGGACAAACAGCGCTAAAGTTTTTTTGCATTTACAGTCTGTTCACGACGAAACTGTTCCAGTTCTTTCCTGTATTCGTTTTCTATATATGACAAGTGTCTTCTCCACTTTGGTGAAGTTCCCTCACTTTTTTTGCAGCGTTTTCGTGACGATTTTTCACTCTCCTTCTTTTCCTTTTCCTCATGTTTCATCGTAGTATCGCCTTCCACTGCTGCTGCTGTTGTAGTTAGTGTCGTTATCAAGTTTTCTTTGTTGTCGTTGTTGGCATCTAGAGATTTATGACACGGTTGGGTTGCATGTGGAGATCTGTGGCACTGTTGACTGGGATCCGGCAGAGTGTGTGGCGTTGTTGTTGAATCAACAAACGTACGCTGAATACCTGCGAACCGTTTGGTGTATTTATCACCAGATAAACCCATCAACTCCATATTGCGGGAAATAGCGGCTGATCGTGATTGGCACAAATGATAATTGCCCGTATATGGATTGATCTTGACTTTGCGTTGGGTTTTAGGTATTTTGAAAATTCTTTCGCGTGCTTCAGTCATGGTGCAACAATTGAGAGTATTGTTGTTTATAAAAATTCAAAATTTAAAATTTTTAATAAAATATCGATATAAAATTATTTCACGCTCCTTGCGTTTGCTTCTGTTTCTGCTTCTTTAAGTATAATGCGCGATCTTTGGATATTAGTCAAAGACTGTGGATTCTTGAACTTCACCCACCCTTTTTATGCAGCAGACGAAGGACAATAGCGAATGATCATTATCCTTAATGCCGCGAGGGCGTGAACACATTTGTTGTTGTCAACCGCTAACCCTTTTTAACATCATTGAACATATTCGCGGAAATCTACACATATACATACACACATACATACATACATGCATACATGTATGTAGAGAAAAGTGATGTCCCGATGGGAAAATCTTAGTGACGTCATTACCTGCCTTTGACAAATAGTAGTAATTTTCAATTGAACGACGCCTAACATAATACATACATACATACATACATACATACATACCTAAACATTTGTTTTAATTTAAATGATCTATTGTCTTTTGGTATTTTAATTTTTCTTGAAGACGAGAAAAAAAGTATATATTTTTATTCCTTGCGATTCCGCATCGTTTTCTGTGACAGAATTAAATAACAATTTGAATAACTTCATGTACATGTAATTTTATTTTAATTCTTGACTGAAGTATGTAAGTACCAGAAGGAGAAGAAATATACCCATCAAAATGCATATAGATCGGATCAGAAAGACGAGTTGACTTGATTTAGCTATGCCCGTGTGTATGTCTGTATCTGTCTGTCTGTCCGTCTGTTTGTACGCATACCAGTCCCTCATCTTTTGAGATATTTCAACCAAACTTAGTACATAGATGCTCTGGTATATTTAAACGGTCGTTTGATAGAAACGGTCTGATCAGGCTTCTATAACATATGTATATCCGACCGATTTATGAGATATGAGATTTTGAGTCGCAAAATAGTTCGAAAAGCGAAGAAGTTTGTTATTCTACACAGGTATACATACTAGTATTTAAATAAATATTGTGACCGAAAGCCATCGAAATCGGGTGACTAAATCATAAACCTCCCATACAACCGATTTGTTTAGATATGAGGCTTTGGATCCAAAATCTATCAAAAGAGTTTCTAATAGAAGGAAATTTGGTATTGTCAACATATAAATTTAAATAAATATTGTCACTGAAAATTAAATAGTCTATGAAAAGTAGGGTTATCAATTCTGCAGTTTCGAAATAAATAAATAACAAAATTAAATACATATAAAATATTTTTTTTAATTCCTTTTTTTTGTACATTTGTCTGACATACATAACTTGACGGAGGTTGGTTTTCAAGTGCTCAAGAGTTCAAGAGTTATCCGCATAAATTTGGCCGTTCACGTAGCCTCACTAAAAAAAGTCCGGGGTCAAATCGCATGAAAAGTGGTCAACTGACATCGCCAGGGCGAGAGATTACTCGGTCATTATAAAGCCAAAAGAGTCGATTATTATACTACCATAACACTCCGAGTTGATAGTGGCAGTTTAGTCAGAAAGTAAGTTTTATTTTTGGGTGTAATGGCCTCTCTTCAAATTTTTTTAGGATTCTCAGAGCCTCAAGTGAGAAGCGTGCTTTTCCGCTGACGACGATTTTGTTCAAAAAATCGCCGTTCACTGCTTGAATGGTCAGTTTGCTTCAGACATACTCGGGTCTTCGGCTACACTTACACTTACAGTAGCGATATTTGAGGTAGAGCGATCAAACCGATGATGCACAGGCCTCTTACAATACCTGTAATCGATTCCGGTTCTTGAAATTTCTTTAAAATTTCACCAATAGCTTGAGTAGTTGGACGATTATATGTTCCATTATCCCCCCTCAAAACACGAAACGTGGCTACGTTCGAATCACCATGTTTGTAGTAATAGGTTTTAACAATTTTAACGCATTGTGCGTTCGCTAATACATACATTTTGATAAATGCCTGACTTTTATCTAAACCAAAACAAGTTTGGTTTGACAGTTAAGTGCGACAGATGTCAAAATCCAGCCATCTATTTTTGATACCACGAAATGGATAACCCTATATAATTTTTCTTTTTATAAAAGGCGGTCCATCCACCGTTTACTTTTTGAACTGCTACTTATTTGAGCTTTGATAATGTACTCGAACAGCCATCAATATCAACTCAACAACGATGAATAAGCGAACTAAGCGCCGTGGGAATATCGTAAGAGATATTAATGCTGAAAATGCTTAGGTTAGGTTAGGTTAAGCTGGGTGGGTGAGTCTCACATAGACGAAATACACCCATAGTGTTGCCAGGCGCACTTCATGCGACTAAGCTGTGCTACTACGCTCTTATTGTGCTTCTAGTGTGAAAAAATTGCTATTCTTTTCGCGAACTTAAGTAGTCATTCTGGCCTCTTGGCCATTGTTGATTGTAGATCCTGTCGCCTTGCCTTTCTGTCTTCTGAAGCCAGACATGTGGAGATTGCAGTGGAGCACGCACACATTCCTTGCATTTCCCACATTACTTGTACGCATTCAGGCCTATCTTATAGCCTATTTCCACCGGACGTTCACTGCAGTTTAGCTTGAATGCATTTAAACATCGCATTTAAATGCGAAATTCCCATGTGTTTGTCGTTGTATAAAAGTGTGTTAACTCAATTTTCAAAGTGAGTTAACTCACTTTCGGTAATTTAACAGAAAATGTTATGTTAACAGTCGATGCTCTCACTACTAATGTAAACATTTCGGACGTTTCGGTATACTTGTTGCCAGAGTCGTGTATTTTCGGATTTAATGAGGGGACAGACTTTTATTTTGCATGCTGAAGTTTTTTCTGCAAAAGTTACTTTTTTGCATTAATGTTGACATAAAAAATATATTAAGTAATTGGCGAAGATAATGCTTCTCCTCTTTAAAAAATAAAATAAAATAAAAATAAAAAACAAACAAAAAGAAATTGTGGAATAGAAAACGATCCCCTCAACATAAAAATATTCGCGACTCTGGTAACTATCAGCTGAATGCGCAAAACAAATAATTATGTATGTAAGTTAACACCAAAAATGTTTTCGTGGAATATTTTGCATTAAATTCACTTCTTTCGCAACAATTATAATGCTTGCGCACATTTCCGGTCTTCTATCCAATTTCATTCTTTTATTTCTTTTTCTTTTCACACGCGCGTCGAAAAAAAGCTGACGCACTGTCTGCATTGAATGCAACTACACTTGATCACGTTGCACTCAATGTGATGATCATGGCTCAGGTAATTTTAAGTTAATTTTAAGTTCAGTTGTAAACTCGCACCCAGAGAAAGAAGACATAGTCTTCTAGTGCTAATATTAAAACAAATCAAATAAAAGACATAGAGGACATAGTCCTCTCTTTTTAATATTAAATAAAAAAAGTTGGTTTAATAACTGGCGCCCAACGTTTTGGTGCTAAAAAAAAAATAAAAATAGTACCACGAAACCCACAGCCTGTACGTGTCAGTCCGCAGGCAACCGTTCATTAAAGTATCGCGTAGAACCCTTAGTAACGAGTAGTAAAACGGGAAGAATTCGCGCGCTCGGAACGGTGTTCTGTTAAGTTAAATTAAGTTGAAAGTAAAAAATAACAAATTCTGAAAAATTCAATGCAAAAAAACCTGTATCCAATCTCCAAAAAAAAATTAACCAACAAAAACCATCTTCAAATCATCGATAGCAGCTTTAACTTCAACCAAACCAACCAAGCTATTTCCAGTTCATCGGTAGCAGCTTCAACATCCATCTAACCAACAAAAGCCATCTCCAGTTCATCGATAGCAGCTTTAACTTCAACCAAACCAACCAAGCTATTTCAATTACATCGACAGTATGAAACAAAGGTGTTTTATCTTGTAAGTGATGCAAATTTTATGTTAATAGAGAATTTTTTTTACTAGCATAGTTAAGCTCGATTTTAATTTTACAAAAGTGAAGAAGAAGAATTCCCTAAGAAAAAAAAAAAAAGGAACACATTATTATCTTTTATTTAACTTGAAAAATATCACTAAACATGGCTAACCCTAACAACCTATTAAGACCAGCTCTCCTTAACCTTCCTGTTCCCCTTCTCCACCTCAAATTCCAAACCAAGAAGCACAAGCGCAACCCAATGAAGACATCGAAATTAGAATAGCACGTATTTGTGCGCAGCAATGTAGAAACATAGTACAATCCATGATAAACCCAAATGCGGATTTAAGCCTTGGAAGTGATCAGGGCATAGAAGAAAGGTACAGAAACAATTTAGGAGAATTAGACAAAATACCGGACATAGTACGGAGCCTCAGGAATTAAAGCTAATAAGCAAAAAGTAGAAGCAGTAGCCGAAATACCACCACCAAAAACGCTTAAAGATCTAAGAAGTTTTCTAGGCATGTCAGGTTATTACCGGCGCTTCATCAAAGATTATGCGAAGCTTGCCAAGCCCCTGACATCCCTTTTAAGAGGGGAGGAAGGACGCGTTTCGAAAAACGCCTCCAAAAATGCTAAAATTTCCTTAGATCAAAATGCCTTAGATGCATTTCAAAAACTAAAAAATTCATTAGTCTCCGATGATATCATTCTCTCTCACCCCGACTTTGAAAGAAGCTTTGACTTGACCACAGATGCCCCTGACTATGCAATAGGCGCAGTCCTTTCCCAGGACAAAAGACCAATAAAATTCCTTTCGAGAACACTCAGTAAAACCGAAGAAAGTTACGCCACAAATGAAAAAAGAAATGCTGGCAATAATTTGGTCCTTAAATTCGCTTAGAAATTATCTCTATGGGTCCAGAAAAGTTAACATATTCACCGACCATCAACCCCTGACGTACGCTCTCAGTAGTAAAAATACGAACAGTAAGATGAAAAGATGGAAAGCCATCTTAGAGGAATATAATTACGAACTAAAGTACCAGCCAGGTAAAACGAATGTGGTTGCAGACGCACTATCTAGGCCACCTCAAATAAATTCTATGACAGCAACACAACACAGTGACAATAGTTCTTCAGAAAACCTTATCCCCGCAGTAGAATGCCCAATAAATGTTTTTAAAAATCAATTGCATATCTTATTAGACGAACAAGAAGATTATAAATTCGAAATACCTTTTCCGACTTATCACAGACATATGGTAAAAAAGCCTCACTATTCAAAAGAAGACCTAATCTCAATTTTTAAGAAATACCTTAATCCAAGCATAGTAAACGGTTTATTCACGAGCGAGCCAATCATGGGAATTATACAGGAATTTTATTCAGAACATTTTAAGAACTTCAAAATAAGATTTACCCAGACACAGGTTAAAGACGTAACTGATGAGACCGAACAAGAAGAGATCATGATTATCGAACACAAAAGAGCCCATCGAAATTCAAGAGAAAACAGAGAACGGATTAAACGAAAATTTTATTTCCCTAAAATGGCCGAAAAAACAGATAGAATCGCGAAAACATGTAGGACGTGTAAAGAAAAAGAAAAAGAAGAAAATATGACCGTCAGCCAAATAAACCTAAATTACAACCAACACCCATCCCAAGGAATCCGGGGGAAATCATTCATATAGACATTTACTCAACCGAAGGACATTTGGTACTTACCGCAATAGATAAGTATTCCAAATATGTCCAAGCGAAAATATTAAAATGGCAATAGAAGACATTAAAGAGCCACTAAAAGAACTCATTTTAGCATACGGAATCCCTAAGTTAATTGTTATTGATAACGAAAAGTCATTAAACTCCGCCTCAATAACTTTTATACTTAAAAACAAGTTTGGAATAAATATCTTTACCACTCCTCCCTACTCTAGCTCAGATAGAGAGATTGCATTCCACCCTTGCCGAAATCATGAGATGTCTCAAACCAGATAAGCTTCACAACTCTTTTCACGACTTATTAATCAGAGCGATTTGTGAATACAATTCATCGATTCACTCCACTACAAAATGCAAACCGGTAGACATATTTTTCAATAGAAACAATGATCCACAAAAAGCTTTAAAAGAAAAGGAAGAAATCATCAATAGGCTAACGGACAAGCGAAAACAAGATTTAGAATATCACAACAAGAATAGACAGGAACCTAAAACTTACTCTGTAGGACAAAAAATTTTCGTAAAAATTAATAAGAGACTAGGATCGAAACTCTCTGCGAGGTATAGAGAAGAAACGGTACAGGAAGACAAAAACACGACTGTCCTTACCATGTCAGGCAGGATTGTCCATAAAAACAATATAAGAAAATGAATTTACTTTTCAGGCTGTACATCACCTACGCCCTAGCAGAATTTCAAATATTGGACTACACTACAGGGCTCCTTCACAATCATTCATTCAATAGATTTGGAAGAATATGGAAAAACTATTTTTGACGCTCGAAACTTCATTGAAGAAAACATCCCAAATAACCACAACCTTTATCCTCTCCTTCTCCTCGAATTAAATCAAGCCATCTCTGTTTTAGAAAACATAACACCAACATCTTATGATAGAAATAAAAGATCAATAAATGCCATAAGCACGATCTGGAAATATATTGCAGGAAGTCCTGACCATGATGACTTCGAGATAGTAACAAGCAATATGAATGATTTAAATAAGAATAATAATAAGCAAGTTTATGTTAACGAGAAATTTAATAAAAGAATAAACAATCTAACCGAAATAATTAACAAAATGTCAAATATAATAAGAAAAGACGTCTATTTAGAAAACGAAGTAGCTATTAATTTACAAAATAGAGTAAGGTTAGTTAAGGAAGAAATAATAAACATCCAAATTGGTATTGAGTGGGCAAGACTTGGAATAGTCAACCCATTAATATTAGATAAAAAGGAAATTAAATTAGCCATAGATAAAATCAAAGAAGAAAATATTGCTTTTGTAAGCCCAGAAGAGGCATTAGAATTCGCCAAAGTATCAGTCTTGTACAACAAAAAGAAAATATTATATTTAGTAAAGATACCGATCACTACAAAAGAAACGTATAGAAATGATCGTAAAACCTGTAAGAAAAAATAAAAGTATAATTAATGTAAAATATGAACATATCTTGAGAACAGAAAAACTAATTTATGCAATAATAAATCAATGTAGAACTGTAAGTAAATTAATGATTTGTAAAGAGAGCGACATAATAAATATATCAAACAATAAATGTATCCCTAATCTAATAGAAAGTCGCAATTCCTCTTGTTCAACGAGCAACGATCATCACATTGCTTTAATTGAAGAAATAGAAGCGGGAGTAATCCTCCTTAACGGTTTTAATGGAAGAATCTCAATAGACGAAACCAACCATACCTTAATAGGAACTTTCATAATAAAATTTCATAACAGCACGATAAAAGTTAATAACAGGACTTTCATTAATTTGGAGGCTTCCCCTCTTCAAGTTATCCCAGCACTGATGCAACCAACCCCTTTTGAAATTGACCACCTTAACCTGTTATCACTCGAAGCTCTTAATGAGCTACAAATCAATAACACACAAATTATTTGAACTATTCAAAAACACTTAGAAATCGGAGGATGGTCAATCTCCGTAATAATTTGTTTGATCATAGTTTCAATTGTGTGCTTGAAATTTTTCTTTAAGTCCATTAAAAAAACAATAGTTTGGGAACCCCAAATTCCTCACACTAGTGACGAACCTCATATGGCAACAACTTTGCAAATTAGCAATGATCCCCAAAAACCAATAGAACTCCAAGCCCCCATCAAACCACCAAGGCTAAACAATATTCCTTTCTTTTAAATGATTGAGGACAATCAGATTAAGATGGGAGGAGTTAACACCAAAAATGTTTTCGTGGAATATTTTGCATTAAATTCACTTCTTTCGCAACAATTATAATGCTTGCGCACATTTCCGGTCTTCTATCCAATTCCATTCTTTTATTTCTTTTTCTTTTCACACGCGCGTAGAAAAAAAGCTGACGCACTGTCTGCATTGAATGCAACTACACTTGATCACGTTGCACTCAATGTGATGATCATGGCTCAGGTAATTTTAAGTTAATTTTAAGTTCAGTTGTAAACTCGCACCCAGAGAAAGAAGACATAGTCTTCTAGTGCTAATATTAAAACAAATCAAATAAAAGACATAGAGGACATAGTCCTCTCTTTTTAATATTAAATAAAAAAAGTTGTTTTAATAACTTGTATATATAATATGCGCAAAACAAATATTTATGTATATATAATGTGCGCTTTGTAACCGGTTAAGGGATTTTTCGGCCGAGCTACTCCTCGAATTGTGGTTTTCTAGAAAAACACACTTAATTACTTAAAAAGAAATAAACTAAACTGCAAATGTAAAAAAAAATCAGCTGTTTGAGTTAACTCAGTTTCGGTGGAAACGTTTGACATTTCATTCACTTAACAGAGGCCTTAAATGCGGTGAAGTGCATGGTGGAAATAGGCTATTAGTCTGCTGCTGCTGGCTTTGCTGTCTCTGCTGTAGAATTCAAAGCAAAGTAACAGCCACAGCACGTGCTTTTGCAGTAACGCTGTTTGCTTTCATGTTGAAAAGAAAATCTCACAGTGGAAGCTAAACCAAAAGCATAGCAAAACAAAGCTGCGCAGGTTTTTTTAACACAATATATACGAATATGTACATACATACATAAGTGTTAATGATGATGGCTTCAAGGCAAATACAGGCAAAAAGGTATTGATTTTTATTTGCTGGTCTCTTAAATGGTAAATTCCCGGTTCTTTTTAATAAGATTATTTTTCTGAATTTTTTTTTTTCAAATTTCTTAATATGTAATTTTTTACGTAAGTTTTATTCTTTACTCATTTTTTATTCTGAAAAATTGCTTTCGTAACTATTGCTATAAATAATTTAATAAATTAAAAAGAACCAGTATTTATACCACCTGAAGAGGCCTTTTCCAAAAAAATAAGCTCTTAATTAATATACCTAAATATGTCTTAATTAGAAAATTCTTCACCCAGCAAAATGATCGAATTTCATTTTAAAATCCCCCCAATTAGTAATATCTTCTCATATTTACGCTCTTTAAATCATTTAAGTTGAATTAACTGTCACAACAACAACACTAAACAGTAAAGTAGTCATAGTAAAAAAAATGTTAACCGTTTCTATAGCCGAACACCAACAAAATCGGACGCTTAATAAATAATCAAGATTAAAGGCAATTATTTTGCCATGTCGCGCATATTTCACTAGACGTCGCGCCACTTGAAATCACTTTCCACCCACCACTCCAGGCAAAGTGATGCAATTTGTAAACATTTTAGAGTGTGTAGTGTATGTGCGTGTAAGTGCGAGTGTGTGTCTATGTGTGTGCGTGTTTTAATCACCAAAAATCCCCTAAAGAGAAATTCAAACAGCTACATACATTTACATATTTTTTATATATGAATATATTTATATGTATATATAGTAGGTCTGTATGTATGTGCATATTAAGAGCGAAATGCTTAATTCCTGCTTGGGGGCGTTTTATTTCGATTTTCAAAATTAACCGCGTAAACAACAAAATAACCGAACATATTTCACTTTCATTTTGCCGATTGTCGTACTTCTCTACCCGTATGCCCGATTTGGTGTGTAGGTCCACTGCGGCCAAATTAAAAACCCAAACCACCTGCCAAAACCCACAATAACTCACCCAAGTGTGCGCTGAACACTCGCCACTTTACCTGTGACTCCCTCTCTCTCCCTCTTTCTGCGGCTTGAATTTCGTTAGTTGGGTTGGCGTTGTGTTTTCGCACATTCAGCAGTTGGCTTGGCCAAAATATATTTATTATCACTCATTTATTTAAAAAGTGACAAGCCACTGTGCCAGGCGTCGGCCTATTGGCCCACCAGCGCCCACCCACCAAACAACCGGCTTACCAACCTACCTTAATTTCCAACGTAGCCGGCTGTGAATCGAAGTGAAATTTGGCACGAGAACCGAACACCTCCGGCGCTGACCAATGCCGCGGTTGGTCGTTATTCACTTTATCGCGTACATCAAAGCTGCAAATATAGTCAAAAAACAAACAGAGTATTAATAAAAAATACACAAAATGTTGAAAAATAAATGTGGAAATACATATATAGCAATGGGCTTAGGCTGAGGGAGAGTGAGAGTGAGGAGCGAGGGAGACAGACAGAAAGGATGCCACGAAAGCGCATTTTTACCGCACATAAGTTAATGCTTTTATACTCAAAACAGAAAGAAATAAAAAATCATGCTGGTACGTAAAAAGGCACTAAGTGGTTATTTTTAAATTTGAAAAGAAGAACCAAATAAAATTAAAAACTAAATTTATTTTAAGAAATTTTCTTTTATGCGTTTTAACTCGTTTAACTAGAACTTTTCAAATAAGCTTTTAATAATTTAGTTATTCAGCAGAAGCTTAAGAAAAGAAACTTCACAAAAATTAAAAAATTTTCAAAGTTTTAAAAAATACCAGTTAGCGCTTTTTTACATTTCAACAACATTTAAATATATTTCTTTATACCGTTAAACTTTAGCGCTCAAAGCGAGCGACACAGCATGAAATGAATTTTCCAAAAGATTTTCGCACTTTTTGAAGGGGATCAAAATTTAAATGAACTTATACTCCTATATATATGTGCATACATACATACATACATACAAACCTACCTACAATGTACAAATTAATGTATGTCAGAGGACATAGCGCGCATCAGTCAAGTTCAAGTTTCTGCAGCTGGCTCTCTTTAAGAACAAATTAAATATTCTCTTTATAATAAAGCCTAAAGGCACCGAGAGAAAGAGATTCAGCAAAAGTACCACAACAGCGGAGATCTTAAGACCAAAAATTTGGTTCAATTAAAAACTGAATATTTGCCGAAATTTTGGGAAGCTAATATTTGCAAGCAATTGAGGAATAAATTTCTGAGAAAATTATAATGGGCCGTACTTAGAGCTTAGCAGTGGCAGAGATAATTTTTGAGCGATCCATCCTCATCTATGTCCTTCCAGCTGTGGGCAAAAGTCATTTGAGAAGCAGCCCATCCTTCTACCATGAACTTTATAAGACAGTGTCCACTTATTATGCTGGTGGGGTTCGATCCCATTCAGAAGAAAGTAAGACTTAGTTCTATATACCTCGATCAATGGCCAGATTTGTCACCGCTCTACCATCTGCTGTTCGCTCTTGTGCTGAAGGCTAGTCTCTTATGCCTAGCTAGACGTCATGTGCAGAGTTTACCGTGGTAATGACTTTACCCTTTCGAGTCCATGAGTCGGCAATGCAGCTCCTTTGGTTATCCCTATCACCAGGGAGCCAGTCGTCGAAAGCTTTTTTAAGATTTCTCTACGTTTTATTGACTTCTTTGGTTTCAATTGAGATATATAATGGCAGCTTGGCTGTCAGAATATAATGTTGAATTATTGTATTGTATATGAGAATCGGTCAACCATGGCACGGCTTAGTTCCGATTGAAAGATGCTGCAGTGGTCGGGCAGTTCCTTACTTATTTCGATAGTAATAGGTTCGGAGTAAATTCTACAACCTACTCTGCTATCTTTTTTAGAGAATCTTTGATACAGAACTGTTATATTTTCCCATTCGTTCCTCTCTGAGATTTTTGTTGAGAAATCGAAGCAGAAGACGGAAGTAGTGTGGACCATCTCCTCCGAGAATAGTGTAGAGCTTAATATTTGAGCGCGTCCATCGTTGAATTTCCTTTAGTCTTATGGCGTTGCAACACCCAAGAAATTTTCCAGATTAGTCTAAGACGAGAATGTTGTTTTGGAATTGCTATTACAAAAAATAATAGTTACTTTTTTATCGAGAAACCAAACAACCTATATAGAATACTATCAAGTTCAACTTTTAGGTTGGAAAGAAAGAAATTCAGATTGTGGGGACTACCGATCTATCGCATCGATTACACTTAGACCTAACTCAAAGCCATTGTGTTGCCATAAAAATTTGGCAATTGCGCTTCGTTATCCAACCATTTCAATTCTCTATTCAACCTCATTAGCTCCACGTCTATCTATTCGTCTATTTAGATGCAAACTAGTCTCTCAGCTTCTGAGATATTTTAACCAAAAGATGTTTTAGAATTGAGACTTTGTTCAAGAATTTGTCAATAAATCATATATGGGCTGGAAATTTGGAATTCTACATACCTTTATACAAATAAAAATTGACACCGAAGAACATCGAAAGCGGAAGTTTTCATCATATGGCCCTTTCCAACCAAATTTTCGTATATGAGAATTAATACTTAAACCTAAAATAAAATACCATAAATTTGATGTGGTGATGAAAAGAATAAAGACTTCGGTATGACCAAAGGCAGCTCTGTTTTCTTGTTTACGATTATTTTGAAAGATGACATCTGTCGGCAAGTAGTTGTAAAATTTAAAGCCAATTAAACTGCTTATCCAGTGCTATTACTCTCCAAGAAGAGCTGTTATTGTCAGAAAGGTTATGCCGCTAAGAAATGTTTGGGAAACGGTATGCTTTGCCAGGCGGGAATTCCGTAATGCTCTTTAATGTGGCGAGGGGAAAACTATCCAGATAAAGCTCTGACAAGGATAAGTGTTTATCGAATTTATCAATGGTCTGCTGAATTCAAACGAGGTTGTAGATCGTTCCGAGATGAGTTTCGAGAAGGTCATACAAAATTAATTGTTTTTCCGGAAACTTTGGATGCTGATCGTCATGTGACTTATCAGACATTACTTTATCGATAAAGAAAGACTAACGTCAATTGATGATGTTTAAAAATACGGTAGCGATGCTTCGAAATATGTATTCTGTATGTCTGACAGTTGAAGAATCGTGGATTCACGAAATGAGTCCGAAAGTAGCAGCAGTCGACTACACTACCAAGCAAATAATTGGCTTATGCTTTTTACTAGAACTTTTCTTTCAAGAAATCAGAAAAAAAAATTGCGCATGCAAGTTCTCACATATCGACTAAAGCAACGACACTTTTGAGCACTCAAAACATCGATTTGAAGAGTCATCCACTGTATAGTTCTGACCGACTTGACACCGAGTGATAACTTTTTATTCCCATACGTAAAAAGCAAACCGAGAAGTCAACGTTTCTTGACCACCGGTTGATGCGTTCAGCACATATGGTTTGGAAATACCTCAATTTAATTTAAAAAGTTAGTTTTTCTAAATTATGCATGACCCCGACCGTCATCTGGGAATGCCAACCACTGTGAGTGTATTTCTGAGATGAAATAAAATTCCCTCTGTCCTTCAGAGGTGGCTTATATAAATAGCAGGTCACTCTATAGCTCGGCCAAAAATTGATTTAGTGGTTACAAGGCGCCTGTTATATTTGTAAGTATACATATATGTATGTATATATAGTGTTAAAAATCGATTAAAATTTTCTAGTTTTATATTCTGTTGTAAAGTCATGAAATTTATACATGTTATGCACGGGGATCGATGTAGAAAGAATGCATATTTTGGTATATAACGATGATTTTACAACTAAATAACCGATATGTACGTACATGAAAGTCCCACAGTGCACCATCTTTCTTCGTATCTAACTCCTGTAGTTATCTCTAAATACCCTGCAGGGAAAAATACTATTTGACAACTAGAATCTAACTACTTTACATTTTTACTCCAACTAGTTCATCTTCATCCGTTTTCCATGTAAGCAACTGGTAACACGTTGTCCTCTTCTTCTTATATAGCCGAATCAGTTACAGCGCGCCAATCCTCTCTTCTTTTCACTGTTTGGCACCAATGGAAATACCAAGTGAGGCCAGGTCCCTCTCCACCTGATCATTCCAACGGAGTGGAGATCTTCCACTTCCTCTGCTTCCACCAGCGGGTACTGAATCGAATACTTTCAAAGCTGGAGTGCGTTCATTCATTCGGATGACATGACCTAGCCAGCGTATCCTCTGTTTCTTGATTCGCTGAACTATATCAATGTCAACGTATATCGTTCCATCGTCTGCTGTATTCGCCGTTGTCAATGCGCAAAGGACCATAAATCGTTCGCAAAACTTTTCGCTCGAAGACTCCTAGAGCTGACTCATCAGATGTTAATATCGTCCACGCTCCTACGCCATATAGTAGGACCGGTATGATAAGCGACTTGTAGAGTTTGGTTTTCGTTCGCCGAGATAGGACTTTATTTTTCTATTGCCTACTTAGTCCTAAGTAGCACCTGTACTACCTCGAAGTTATGACTGTCAATAGTGTCGTGGGAGCAGAGTCGCGAATGCGATGAGTCTTTGTTTGATGACAGGAGATATTTCGTCTTGCCCTCATTCTCTGCATTCCCTTCGCTTCTTTATAAAGTCTGGAGAAAGCAGAACTCACGGTGCGGTTGTTGAGCCAATGTCCTACGAGTTGACAATTGTACTACTATGCAACAGCTTCATACTAGTTGTATACTAGTTCATTTAGGCATGTTGAATTTCTACTTCACCAAAACAGAAAGAAAAAATTAAATGAAATTGAGTTTGCCGGCTGCAAGAATCGAACCGAGATCCTCACGCACGGCAATGAAGACTTCTAACCACTAGGCTATCGGTTATGTTGTAGAGAGTAACATTATCTGAGCACTACAACAGAACTTTTTAGGAACTGAAACTCAGCGATGGCGTACTAAAAAAACATCAACATACGAATGACGGGGTGGTGAAAATTTTTGGTTCACCAAAAATTAGGAAAAAAAAACAAATTAAAAATAAATTTTCTTCTTTCGGAACTCGAACCTGCAGCCTAACGGGCGACAGCTATATCCTCTAACCAGTCGGCTATTGTGACGATGTAGCGAACAACGCCAATCGCGCACTTCTATAGAACAGAGCAGAGAATGGGATTCAGCCGCGGCGTGCGGATATAACAACATCAAACGTTGGTGGAGATTATTATCTCTCCAGTTACTGGTAGACTTCTTTACAAATAAGTAAATGCTACGATTCCATCTTCAACATACACGTACTAGTATTTAACTAGTATTTTTGTGTACTAGTTGGTTTTTCCTTGCAGGGATATTACTGCCCTCATGACATATATATGTATGTGTAAACGTGCATACGTACATAATATGCACCTAGTTTGTATAACCACCATGATATTCTCGTTTCCGGTTAACAACCAAATATGAAAATAAAATCATACATAGCTCTTATAACCAATAATTAAAAAAAGTAAAAGAGAATGTGGTAAAAGGCCTCAAAATAAATAAGAAATATGGTAAATCGAAAAACAAACCAAGGCCACATGGATGATGTAATATAAAACTGACAACATTTTTTACGCCTATCACTCAGTGGCATTGCAAATAGAAAAGGCATATCCCTGCATATAATGTATGTATATATATCAGAGTATTTGCATACATATTTACATATGCACACACCTTCCTCAGCGAATATTCAATTATATTTGTTAGGTTCAACGTTCAACACATGATATTTTGTAATTGTAATTGCAGGATATTGATATTTTACTATCAAATAACATATTTTAATTATTTCTTTAGCACAATCGACATTCAGAATTTATTTTTCGTAATATTTTATTATGGACAAATATGGTATATATATTTATATATTTTTTTTGTACTCCATAACAAAGGGAATTTTTGCTTTCTCTTGGATGCTGCATTTGAATTTCTGGTATTAATTAAAATATTGGGAATTGTGTTTTCATCACCAATATGAAATAAACATACACGTATGTACATATTTTTAATTTTAATCACTTAGCATACATATATTTTGAATTGATAACTTATTTTTGAAATCCAGTTTAAATATTAATATCTCCGTAGAATGATTTAAAATCATTTTGCACTCTCACTATACTTCGATTTATCAACAACGAATGTGACATATTTTCTCAAAACCTTTTTCCTTCCTCATAATGCATATGTCGATATGTTCCACTTGCCGAACTTAGTTTTTGTTCGTCGAGAGTGAACTTTACTTTTCAATTGTCTACTCAGTTCAAAGTAGTAGCTGTTGGCCAAAGAGATTCTGCGATATATTTCAAGGGCGACATTGTTGTTGGTATTAATGCTGAACCCTCGATAGACGAAATTATCAACGACTTCAAAGCTAAGTGAGGGCCGATTCCCGAATGTGCTGACTATTTATTTGATGACAGAAGATATTTCGTCGTGCTTGGTTTACTACCAACTATATAAGATGAGTTTCCTTATCGACATACGTCATCAATTTTCAATTTTAGATGATTGTACTTTTTTTATATAACTCTGCAGCCCACAATTTTGCTCCAACAATAAGTTAAACAAATCACTCCATAAGGAGCATCTTCGGGTGTTTCACTTTCATTGCAGTTAAGCCGAGTGCAGAAGTGTTCCTTGCATTAGCTTAGTCCCTGGAACACCTTTCTAGTTCCTGCAGAAAATGACCTAACCTTGAAACCTTCGTTAAGTCGCCGCATCTTCGAAGTGCAAGTCGAATAGAAAACCTTTCGGCTGTGTGTTGTGATTGCAGCTTTTCGACGTCCAACCCTACTTGTGTTTCTTGACAAGAGTTCTATACACAAGAGGATAAGATCTTAGTTTCTACAAGAAAATGGTCGAACTTGTGCTTAACCTTCGATTCAGCGAAGTCGATCAACTTTAGACCGTTTGAAGAAATTTCATCGCAAAAGCTGAATTTTCCGACAGAGCTGAAAATAGTTCTTTGTACACCCTGGTGTTAAAACCCCAGGGGTACTGATGAGGCGCCGGATTGTGGCTTAACGTTGTTGTTGTTGTTGTTGTTGTTGTTGTGTATTGCTCTACCACACCTAGGATTAGGCAAAAATTAGTTTTAGCAAGTCGAAATCATCTAACCGGAGCTCCTGGAAATGAGCTATTTCTACAACTTCGGACCAGAGAGTGGGGACAAAGAGTGAATGGGCATTCAAAGAGGAGTTTAGAGTCATACAGGGACTCATTACTTGCAGAACAAACTTTAAGGATATGGGATGAATAGAAGTTGAGTGTACAACAGTTTTCAGACCTTACTTATGCCAGTTTTACTTTGGATCTCGCGATGCTGTTCGATCTCTTGGTCTTCTATGAGTGGTGGTTGGATTCCGAATACATCATTCACGGGAAGAATGATTGTGACGGATACTCTGTAAATGACATTAAGGGTTTGTCGGTATGTCGGTCTATCCAGAGGATCGATTCTGTGGCGCTGAATAGCATCTGATATGCCCAGGTGGTGCTTCCATTAGATGTTTGCTAATCCTAGCAGATATTGCTTACACACCATGATATTATGCTTCATGTAGTTTGGCTATTTCGCTGTCCTCTGACAACTGCCTTATCAGTTGCGAGTAATCTTTTTCCCAGGTGCTGCTGGCTAGCGATTTGAGGATTTGATTGTGACTCTGTATTTTGCGTAGCAATCGCATTCATATGCGGAGTGAAGTAACAATAGCGTGGAAAGAACATCATACTGCGGAAACCCTTATTTAATTTTTTGGGGTTCTGAATTCGGTCCTCGAAACTCTACCAATGAATACGGACCACTCAGATAGGCCAAGGTACATAAGGATTCTTCAATGTACTTCAACCGTATTGGTTGACAGTGGCAGAAGCTTTTAAGAGTTCTAGTACTATATGGGCATTCCACGCGCAGCTCATGGACTAGCTATGATGCTAAGTACAGTTGTGGTGCTGTGCACTTTATGGGAGTTTTGAGTTCTACTGTGCTCAGGTGGTGAGTAAAAACCGGGCAAAGACAAGGAGTACATGCGGAGAAAGATTCTCCCGGTTTCAGTAGCGGGATCAGTTCGACATATGGAGTATTATTAAAGATAAATTGAGAACTGTGGTGAAGTATTTTCGAGCAGATTTTTGATGTTTTTGGTAGGATGATGACGAAGGGTTTTCCAGTAAGAGGCTTTATTTTGATATTCGAAGAAAATGGTATTTTTGATATAATTGATCGGACGTTTATTTCAATGTAAAAAGAAAGATATGACATAATTGTTGGAAAACAATATCAGCCAAAGCTGTGATTACAGGACCTTATACTTTTTACGAAATTTTCCATCACCAAATGGCAATGTGGCTGCTGTATGACTTCGAAAGCTTCACGAATTCCGTTTATGTGGTATTGAATCGACGTTGGGTTGTTGGCACTAAAAAGAGAAGTCTGAAGGTGTCACATCTCAAGATCTCGGTGGCCAAATGTGAGCACCTCTTCTAGAAATCAAACGGTCCGGAAACTTATACCTTAAAACATAAATGTTGTGCAAATCAATACCATCTGTAGGAATCTACTTTAACATTTGTAACTTACAATTTTCACCTTTTCAATTTTTATTATTTTTTTTCTTTATATATAAATTGGCGATCTATACCATCCAATTCCGACCATAAAAAATAATTAACCATCACTCGATAGTGCAATCTATTCACCGACTTTTCAAAAAAGTAAGGTCCGATGACTCCGCCGGACCAGAAACGCACCAAAGAGTTACACATTGAAGATAGAGAGGCTTTTCAACAATAAATCCGAGGTTTTCTGTGCTTCAAATGTGACAGTTTTTGTTATTGACGTCGCCAGCGAGGTGGAAATGGGGCTGACTGATGAGTCAGGATGATTTTTCGATGAAATTCTGCATAATTTTCATGCATTTTAAGAACCCAATCGGCAAAGACTAGACAATGCTGATAAACTGCCGGCTTAAGTTTTTGTGTTAAATGAAATTTATAAGCCTACAAACCCAAGTCTTTATGCAAACTAGGGTGTAATCACGTATGTGGGATGGACAAATCTGGAGTTTTTTCTACACTTTGGGCTATAGCAACAATATTCTCAGTTCTTCTTGAGCGACGTGCACGTGTTAAATCCTTCCTATCACTAACTTCTTTTAACAGTTTCATTTTTTCCACCAATTTCTGTATTGCGGCTCAACAAGGTGCTTCACAACCGCCGAAAAATATTTCAGTTTTACGAACCGTCTTTCCCAGATTTTCACCATTTTTACAGAGAATTTTAATAATTGCAATGCGTTGTCAAAAAATTACAGCTTCAAAAGTGACATCTACCAAAATAAGGTAATATTAAAAATAACAGCTCTCTTTGCAAGACCCTGTATATAAAAATATTTGTGATATTTTCTTTCAACTCAACTTCCTTCCTCGCCTTCCTCTACTCAATACATTTAGTGTATGGTACATAATATTCAAATTATTAGCATATAAATTTTATTAACTAACAAATTCACTTCACTACTCATTTGTCATTTACTATTTAACAACAACACTACTCAACTCAACTAAAGGAACAAGGACATAATGCAATGCATTACCCATTTCAAAACTAACAATTTGTCTACAAATAATATTTTACTATCAATTCTATGCCATTATCTCTTTGTTGGTAGTTTGTTTATGCTTTCATTTAATGCGTTCAATGAAAAAGTGGTTTCTTCTTCTTCTACTCGTTGCTGGCTGTTAACGGGTTTCTTTCTCTTCTTCTTCTTCTTCGTACAACTGTCAAAGTAGTCAAATGAGAAAGTGCCTTGGCATAAATGTGATGACATGAAAAAAATAAATCGAAATGGTCACATACACATACATATGTACATGCCTACATACACATGTGTACATATAAAAGTGTATGCAAAATAAACTTAAGAACGACAGTTGCCTTCTAAGAACTATTATTAAGTTAATGTAACTTGCTTGTAGTAGTTGTTGTTGCGGTTACACTATATTCTCCTTGTTGTTGTTGTTGTTGTTGGTGTTAGCATGCATGCCATTAGTTTTCTTGCCGTCTTGCATAGAGTTTAGCTTTGTGCTCACTTATTATTGCTATTGTTGCAAAAATATACAGACTAAGGCATATTGCATATACATACATACCATATATACATATGGTATATACTTACAAATGTGTATATATGTACATACGTATGTATGTATGTATATACACGTGTAGTGGAGGCCGGGTGGAAGTAGCGAATTGGGTTAACAACTTAGGATTTACATGCAATTAAGTTGTTACACACTCAGCGCGAAATTCAACAACAACAACAACAACAGCAAAAACAACAATCACAATGGTAACGATAACAATAACAAACAAACAAACCAACAAACAAACAGCGCAAACAGACGTCCATTTGTCGTAGTGGGAATAGCAACAGCTAAAAAACGGCAAGAGCAACGGCAATATCAAGTTGGCGCTGTAGGCATTACACTCGCCTGAGTAGACACACACACACACACACACACATACACAAACAAACAAATGTATGTACATGTAAAATGGTAAAACGACACACCATTCTTGAAAGTCAGCAGCGTTTGAGGCGAAAGTCGACAGTATTTTATACACGCATTCTTCCATATATACACTTAACGGTTATGTACGCACATACATATACATATGTATGTACATAAAGATAGTATGTATGTAGATGTATATGCAGTTATGTATATATGCACATTTTCGACATTCGCATGGCCAAATTCATTTATACATATCTACATACCTTCACAAATAAATACATACATACTGGTATGCTTTTAATACTTTTCATACCTTCACACATCCTCTCAACCCTCAATCTCCTCAACTCGCCTGCTACATTACTGCTCGCAGGCAAAGTGTTTTGGCAATGCCTTAAGTCATACGTTTTTCAGCCGGTTAAATGTTTGCCTACGTACATACATACATACACACATACATACATATATGCATTTGCATATTTTAGTCGTTGTTGCGTTTTAACTTAAAGGCATAGCACAGTCAGCCATCAGCCATCAAGCCGGGCTGGCTCGACCGGTTGGCTATGTGAAGCATAGTTTATGGCGCTTAAGCAGGCAGTGGAGCGGCAGTGTAGTCAGAGAGCCGTAAGAGTTTTGAGTGAGCCTTGCCAAAATGGTTATTACGGCATGGCATATATACACATACATACAAATGGTTATGCATATTGCATACACGGAGCGTAACTAGAATAGAAGGAATAATTTGATAAGAAAGTGAGTAGTTACTGGAATTATATGGTAACCTCTTTAAAATGCTATAGAGTTAGTGAAAATATCGGAAAAGGTTAAGCCTTTTATCGTCAGCATATAAAAGTAAAGAAAACCCAAAAAATTATTTCTGATATGCATAAGTTCCATATGTCGGCGAACTTGTAAAATATTCATTTATTCAACAAATTCTATTTCATCTTCTTCAAAATAGTCTCTCTGATATTTTATATGAGTTCTTCAGTTGTCGCATGTCTTGAGCTTCTGGAAATTTGGAATAAGGAAAAGTCCCAACGGCCAATACTTTACTCATGCTCTTGAATGTTTTGGTTTACTCACTTCTGAGAGAAACTGATATTAGGTCAAGTAAAAAGTTCGTTCGGTTTTTTTATTGATTTTTCAAAATATGATAACTTTGTGTACATTTGTTCGTAACTTGTTGCCAACGAGATGCCAGCTTCATTATACCCCTCTCGTAGAAAGCTGCGTCCCTATTGGCAAAGTACTCACAGGCCTCTCTGGAGGCCTACTTCTCAACATTAAGCGCGTTCACCATGGACAGGAAAAGATGGTAACCACTTGGTGCCAGGTCCGGACTATAAGGGGGGTGCATTAGGACCTCCCATCCGAGCTCCTGGAGCTTCTGGCGCATCACCAAGAAGGGGGTGACCTGGCGTTGTCCTGATGGAACACAATTCGGCCTCTATTGATCAAAGATGGCCTCTTCTGGATGAGTGCTGCCTTCAAGCAGTCCAGTTGTTGACAGTAGAGGGCCGAATTGAGCGTTCGGCTATAGGAGAGCAGCTCGTAGTAGATGATTGCTTGCCAATCCCACCAAACACACAGAAAAACCTTCCTGGCCGTCAATCCTGCATTGGCCACCGTTTTCGCCGGCTCACCGCGTTTCGACCACGACCGATTTCGCTTAACGTTGTCGTAAGTGATCCAATTTTCATCGCCAGTCACCAAACGCTTCAGAAATGGGGAGATTTTGTTACGATTCAGCAGCGATTCGCAGATGGAAATTCGGTCCATCATGTTTCTTAGCTTTAGTTCGTGTGACACCAAAACATCGAGCTTCTTTTTGCAAATGGTTCCAAACGGTTTTCTGGCTTATCATTTGTTTCTCAGCAATGAAATAAATGCTCACGCGACGGTCTGTTTCCACTATTTCCATGATTTTATCGCAATTTACGACGACAGGCCTCCCGACGCGTGGTGCACCTTTGACATCGAAATTACCGGAACATAACCTAGCAAACCACTTTTATGCTACACGTTCGTATACAATATCAGCCCATAAATTACATTAAATTTTTTCTGTCGCTTCGGCTGCTTTTTCGTCTTGATCGAAGAAAAATTGTAAAATATAGCGAATTTTCTCTTTGCTGGTGTCCATCTTTGACGAGCGCTCACAACGTACTGAGTCAATAAATCGAAAAACTGTCAAAGATAAACTTTTAGCGCGAATAAACAGGTTTTCAGTGCCGTATGGCATGACATGATACGACACGTAACACTAGTGCTATGGTCAGTAACGCCAGCTCTTAGATAAAAACCGAACGAACTTTTTACTGGACCTAGTATAAGAGGCGACAGAATTGCTCAATACGTCGAAGACATTCTCTAGTTCATAGATGCAAATTTCAACAGACCCTATCCGATATGATGCAGGTGACCCACCAAGAGTATCGAACTTATTTCAAATAATGCGTAACTTCTTCTCTGAAAAGCTAAGCAAAATTCCTGAAACAAGACGTGAAACTAGAAAACTAATGTCGTGTAATGGAAAGGTCTAAAAAGCCCTCTTCATATAGGAAACTAGCAATTGGTAATAGTTAAAGAGTTATCAACTATTTGAACACCGGAAAATCCTCAAAAAATACATATAGGAATAGCATCCTTACTGTGAAGGATATTCTTCCGATAAAAAAGATTTTGGCATACCCTTGGCTATAACCAAATAGCTCCTCAAGGACCGTATTACGAAGGCTCACATTATTGTTTGTAATAAAACTAACTGAAGAGCGGGCATCTCTTAAATATAATGTCAACGCTTATAGGACGATATGCATATAGGGAGATATTTCCTGTTAAGACGTGCTGCAGAAACTGTGAAAACGATTAGGATTCCATATCCGCAACTGCATTGCCATTAGCAGACCTAAGCGTCTGCATTTGTCAAATTATGATTATATATCACAGCATCTTAGATTTTGTTGAGAGTTTCTCAACCTAAACAAATTGGATGCTGCCTACAACCATATTTTGGGTCCGACGAAGTCAATCAACATGAACTCTTTTGAGGATGTTTCAACATGTCATAAAAAGTGCGGACATTTATCCAAGTTATTATTATTATTTTTTTATCATTTGAGTTAGTTTCGTGTTGGATGCTGTTGAAGAGATTCTGCAAGAAGCCACTAGTGAGCAAATAAACAATAAATGACGGAGTGGCTCTGCTAAAGCTCGCTCTCTTTTAGCCGTGACTCAAGGCAACACATGGACAAATTACCCACACTTGCAAAAGTGCCGCTCAGGTTTCTAGGATATTTGACGAAAACGCAAATTGAGGAATTGAGTATGGTTTGTCAAATGTAACTGCATACCCAGATCACACCTCATGTTATAGCTTTCGGCTTGTGGATTTTACGAAACTCCACAGTGGAGCTTATCTTCAAGCTTCTTTATTACTACTCGACTTTAAAATAAATAAAGGCTTAAGTCTAAATCACTCCTTAGTGACACTCCTTTTATATGTATAACATCAACATGGGACTCCCCTATCTTGAGTTTGATTCGGTAACCAATATGTCTCTTACATTAATGACAGAAGAGCCTGTTGCCTATCTACCCAATTTTAAATATGGTACAACCTAAACCATTGAGAGCCTCATATGTTGCTCACAGCTCCGCTCGACAAAGGATTTGCTCTTCCGAGCTTATTCCTAGATTCTGCCACTCTGTTATGACTTCAATTGATTTGGTTCACACAAATACATAACGTGTTGTCCTCTTCTCCGTTCCTGAGCGCACGAGATTTTTCGACAATGAAAATGGGTAACCTCTTTTTCCTACAAGCAAGCTGCTGCTCAAGAAGTTACTTGTAACCAGGACGCATCAAGTGGCACACTACGGCTAGTTGTAAAACTAGACAAAATCTATTAAAATAGGTTCGGAAGAGGAGACATCTGTAAAGTATTCGGAGCGTTGAGAGGAAACTAATGACAGAACGTCAAGCAGAAAGATGTGTGCTCCTTTTAGAGTATGCTGCGGGAAGGTAGGACAGGGCATCTGTACTCAGAAAACTATTACCCAAGCAGTTTAACTCCATGACTCTTGAAACCAGTGAAGCGCCTGGTGCTAAGAGTCCACATCGATCACGCTGTGGATGTGAGTCTACTCCTGAAAGCACAGCACATCTGCACAAAAGTTTTGGGAACCCTGCGATTTCTGGGCAATCAGATCTGGTTCTATTCAGAAATAAATACAAAATTCAAGAATAGATTAAGCTTGAATACGCCACTTTACTGCTTAGTAGTTGGGGATTGTGTTGAACTGCAAGTTTTTGTAGTGGCTCGATATGGAGGAAGAAGTGAAGAAGACATTAGGCATATGTTAAAAAACTTTGGGTTACACCTGCGCTCTTTCATCTACCCCTTCGCGTTGAACCTGCTTTACGAACGTTCCAAAATACCAACATCTCCAAATTATTCAAATCAACACCATTTGTAGCGCCTCGACAAAAGTAGACGACGAAAATAGGCCTTTAACACTTGGTTAAATGCTTTAAATTAGCTAAGAATCAGAATATACAGACACAGAGTATAACGTTAACCCGAAATTTACGAATAGACGTTTGGAAAACTGCTGTGAGCTACAGAGAGAAATGGCTGGAAGATGACTGCGCCTCACTAGAAATAGGAAAGAGCTTTATAATAATCAACAAATGCAAGATCTTACAAGCCATCGTTAAAGGAGAATACATATGTATTTATGAAGAGAACAAAGCTAACACTAAGGTCTTATCTTCTTACAGCAACAAGTCGAACGCGGTTTTACTATGAAAGTTCAGAGAACTTTCTCTTGAATTAATGCATTAATTACAGCCTCATGGTAGAACTGTAAACGTTGTGCTGCCTTTTGGTGCCGCATATCTTCAAGTTAGATCTCGAAATACATGTACATAGCAATCTCTCTCAGTGCATTCCATTGCACCATTCATGCATGCAGACGTGGCTGAGTGCCGCTGCACTTCAGAAAATGTTGCAACGCTTAACTCGTTGTACCCCTTCCAATACACTGCGTCACAACTTATGCACTTTTGTTAGTAGGTATATGCTTATGAACCAATGTATGTATATACGAAAACATACACATATGAACATACTTATATACCAAAAAGTTTGTATATTAAGTGTATGCAGCTGGCGAAGTGCAATTTCCTTTGCATTTTCCGCAGCAATGTGGCGATATAATAAATATTTTCTTGATTTCAACATAGTTGACGTAGAAGTATAAGAAAAGCTAAAAAAAAAAACAACACTGTACGACAAAATATGTGGCATGCCACATGTAGAGTGTTGCGGCACAATACATATGCTGAAAACACGTTAGCGTGTACGAAAAATAACGCATGTAGCGAAAATATACCCTGCAGTGGAACACTAGGCGACTAGTGCAAATTAATATTGGTATACTACGCGGCCGCGGTAGCCGAGTGGTTAGCATTGCGTCCTGCCATTCGGAAGACTCGGGTTCATATCCCGGTGCCACCAACATCCAAAAGTTATGAAAAATTAATTTAAAATAAAAAATTGAATTAAATTTTCTAATTGCGGTCGCCCCTCGTCAGGGAATGTCCATCCCTCCGAGTGTATTTCGTAAAAAAACCGTCAGCCGTTCGGAGGCGGCAAAACCACAAATTGGAGGAGGAGCTCGGCCGAAAATCGCTTCAGCGGTTACAAAGCGCCAATTATATATATACTACTAGAATAAACTGACTATATTTATACTAGTCCGAAGAAAACCAAAGAGGGGTCAATTGCAAAAAAATGTAATTAATTAATTTTTCTATTTTATTTGTTCAAATATAAGAAGAAATTTTTATCTTCAACAACTTCAGTAATGTTGCCAAACACGTTGAGACATTTCATTGACATTGTCTAAATCAAAAGGCCCCTAGACTAACACTTAAGATCCCGGATCTCAACTAACGCAGAACGTGCTATTTATTAAAGTGAAGCGTAAATTACATAAAGACAAAACTGTTACTTTCAGCAAAAAGGAACTTAGTATTGAGGAAAGAACTTACCAGACATCTAACCCTAAAAGTAGGTAGGTCTAAATCACCTTGGTACAGACCGTGCGTAGGAAAGGCATCATAATGCCATACAATTCAGCCTTATGGAAATGGGTAAGCTTGGATAGATGAAAATAAAACAAAATAATCAGGGAAGCAAAATATATTTATGATAAGACACACTTGGGTTATTCCGGGAAGCACAATGATCATACTCAACATCCTTAGTGCGACCGTACGTGGCCAAATTTTGAAGCCCCTCCTTCAATCCGCCAAAAAAACAGTAATTCATTTCCAACTAGTATAAAACTAGTAGTATACTTTCTCACTGAAATCTGACAATCTCGTAGAACAGCTCAGTAAATTAGGTGCTGCATGTAAAAAATTTCGATGACTCATTCGGTCCGCGACTTGTGTACCAAGGCTGAAGTAATAATCTTCATACTGAGAGGAGGGGAAACCAAAGAGTTCAGCGCTCCTGATAAAGAGTAACATTTCGATTCAAGCGAGGTTTTTAGTCATTGAAAGCGACGACAAACTAGTAGCCACCACTATGCTCAGCGTTTCTCAGTCTCTGTAGCAGCGTGATTACTGTGAGACCAAACAACACGGGAGAGAAAACTTCTCCTTGTGTTCAACCTCTTACGGTATATCTGGCATCGACGTACTGCCCATCAAAAATTATCCATAAATTTCATTACAATTTGTTAAATGACCATTCAATGCAGAGCACTTATTACAACCTCGGAAAGTCGTCTCTCGAAGTCAAGGGGAAAGTTAGTCTGTTTTCAATAAGCCCAAAAACACATTGTAAGTCTGTGTTGATAGTAAACATGTTGCTTTCTCAAGTAGCTGTCCGATAGGTCAGGCAACCTCTCACGACGTTTTAGAAGAGACAAAACTTTTCCTTTAAAACTCCTCTAATAAATGCACAAACAACACACACTTTACAGAAGTTAAGCAGCTTGAGATAATCTTAGATAGCGGACTTAACTGAAGCCAAAACACCGCAGAAAAAGCAAGAAAATCAAAAAGTTGCATAGGCTCAACATGTGCCTTAACCCTATATTGTCACTGGGTTCTGTTAAAGGTTAATGGGAGCTCAGCTGATCCAGAGTCGAGTGAAAATCCTACAAGCCTTCACCAAATAAACTACACATGGCTGGAGTGTCGAAGAGAGAGAGAGGGAGAAAAAAACGGTGATATTATAAATAGTGGCCTTTATTGCAGAGAGGTCTTGGGATCATATAACTGTGGACAGCCAGTGATACGGCGCTGTTGGAGTTACTAATGAGGGGCGGTAAGTGTACTGTGTACAAACACATATGACTAGAATATCGACAACCTTAGTCCAAGAAGAGAGAGAAAGAGAGAGATAGTGGTCGTTATTCCGTATAGCTCGTGTTGGGAACGGGTAACGGTGAAGTCCTTCAATTTCCACAAAGTCAGGCGATACCTGCAAACTTTCTCCCACTAGACTTCAAGCGAGATGCATCACAGTAAGACTGGAACTTTACCTTGGAGAAAACAAGGACATACTCGTTACCGATCTTCCATAAGATTTCGGGAATAGGTGGACTACATTTCTTCTAAATTTTGTTTTATTAAACTCTTTTTGAAAAAAGTGGCAATCAAAAGTAAAAACTTTCTCAATTGACTCTCGAAGAAATGAACCACGTTTATTAGCCGGGAAGGAGCTCGAGATTAAAAATGGTTTGCTTCTCAAATGTTTCTGCCGCAGCTCCGGTGAAATGGAGAATCAAGAGTACGTCGAACGCAAACTCTGTCGCTGGCCAATACTTAGCACCACAGCACGAAATTTACTCCGGAAATATTATTTCCACGACCTTGGGAAGGTGAGAAGATCATCGTAGTGGTTTCCCAAAAGCCCCGTCAGACCTAGGTATTCTGATCGCAAACCGAAAGCTACAAGAAACCAACTTAGCTATTAGTATACTAGTTGCTGAAGTAGTTTTAAGTTAGTTTTCTTTACTACGTGGCATATGCAAGTAGTTTCATTCACACAAATATGATATTTTTATATGTATAGTCGCATGTGTGTGGTAACATGCGAACATGGCGAAAATTTGACTTATGACAAAGGGAACTTTTGGGTTGCTGCTTGCAAGTCAAGCAATAAATCACTGGCGGGAAGAAGAAGAGGAAGAAGATGAAAAAATTTTGATAAATCTAATTTGTATTAGGAACAATACGCCGCCATATATATGGTACAAAATTATAAGAACGAAACGCAACACAAGCAGCAACGCAATAACCATAAAATCATTTGCTTGGCCATAAGCGTCGCGTGTGTGACTTTCTCACCTTTACGAGCAATTACTAAGCGCAGCCAACTTACTTTTGCTTAAAGCTATTGGAATATGGCAGTCATTATTATTACCAAGGGAGTGAGAGAGGGGGTGACAAAACTGGCATCATTATATGCAGCAAGCGTAGGAAATAAAAGTAAAAATCACAATGCGAGGCGAGAAAAGCAGGTGATAACCCTTTCACACGTTCTTCAAGTGAGTAATAAAATAAAATTTGAAAAAGCAAACGGCATACAAATTATTATTGCACTACAAGTTTATTATCTTTAATCATACACTTTCTTTATATACACATATACCATATGTATAGCTGTCACTTACCTGTACAATGGTATACCAGCATTATCGCGAAACCATAAGACCATGTAAACGTCACTCAACGGCGCACTGATCGGACAGGGCAGGGAGACGGATTTGCCTTCAACGGCATCGATGTCTTTTGTTTTCACTACAATACACATGTTAAAGTTGTTGTTGTTGTCATTGTTGTTGTTGTATTTGTTATTGCGAATATATATATATGTGTGCATGTGTGCGCGTGTATTGGTTGATTATCACGCAACACACAAAAGCGTTAGTGGTTTTTCCATGAAATGTCAATCAAATGCAGGCAAACAAAAAGACATTCAGGCGCATGGAAGTGAAAAGCGCCAACAACCAGAAGAAAAATAAGAAGACGAAGAAGCAGACGTATAACGATTACGCATACGCCATGGCGTAGCGTTTGTAGTGGTGAAGTAAAAGATGGCAGATAAGAGCAGTAACAGTAGTTGTAGTTACAGAAGATTCCGGACAATAGTTGTCGTTGTTGTTATTATTATTATTGTTGTTTTTGTTGTAAATTTCGATTTCAAAAGCAAATTTCGCAACATCCGTTTGTGTTGTTAATCATTTGGGGATTAGTGCCGCACGGTTTGTTGTACACAGTTTTTCAGCATA
>JAWMAG010000028.1:60000-110000 GCA_037013455.1 Ceratitis rosa
ATTTTATTTTATTTTATTTTAATTTAATTTAATTTTATTTTATTTTATTTTATTTTATTTTATTTTATTTTATTTTATTTTATTTTACTTTATTTTATTTCACTTTATTTTATTTTATTTCATCTTATTTTATTTAATTTTAGCTTATACCATTTAGTTAATAAATAAATAATAACCCCTAATTAATATTTAGAAGTTTAATCCCAAGTTAATTACACAAGCTATTAAAAATGAATTTTCTGCTGAAATACGCACATTTTCCATTTTGCAATTGGTTAAATGCAAAGTAACTTGAGTCAAATTTGTTCACACATCAACAACGTGAAGGAAACCTTCTATTAAGTCATTTAGTTATACGTATGTATGAGTATATACATATGTGATCATAAGGATGTATGTCGGTAACAAGTATCGTTTGTCACACATACTAAATGGCGTATGCCTCATTAACTTTCCCTAGTTTATGCAAATGCACAAGCACACACAAACACTAATTCCAGTATATATGTATATACATACATATATATATATGTATATTTGTTACAAGGTTAGGGGCTGCCTATGCTACAATCGTGCCATTTCCCTCCGCTTACCGTCTTGTCACATCTATTTTTCCGCTGACTCCGTTGTTTATGACACTAATGAGTATAAAATGAATAATAAGCATAGGAGCGTAATAAGTCTTCCACTCCACAGTGCTGCATTAGTTGGTTTATAGTTATGATGATATGTGACTTGTGTGATGGAATCTTAAGCAAAATGCACACATACAGATAACCAAATGTAAATATATTTCTAGATGCACAGCGTTGGTCTTCACTCGACATTGGCAATGGCATTATAATACATCGGTTTAATTATGCGGTAAATATATATTTTTTTTATTTCCCCCCATAAGAACTTGCGGGCAGAGGTTTCATATATATACATACATGTAAGTACAATTATGAATATATGAAGAAATATACGAGCATACGTATGTATGATATATACATATGTATTGTCTTCACAGGTAGTCATTTATTTTCCTTATATTATAATGTTTTGACAGGTGGGTCAATTATTTACTACAATTATTAATAAAGGTTGGCACTGTTAATACCTGCGTAAGTATATAGGAATGTATTAAATAAATTATTAATATATCAGGGATTTTAATAATGTTGCTCCCATTTCCGGTTTCCAAAGAATTTAATTTGTTTATTGCCAGTAGTCGGACGGTGGCGACTGTGGTGCCTTTGTTTATCTTTTCAGTCTTATTTTTAGAAAGTCCCATTAGATTAAAAAAAAACCTGCTATTGAGAATTTTAGACTTTCTCAGGTTCCTTAAAGGGACTTAAAGGGAAGTGATATTGGAACTGGAAATAATATGGATGTACTGATATTCTGAACTGCTCTAAAATCAAATCAGACTATATCCTTCTAAGGTTAGGTCAAATAATGTTTTTAATGTACTCGGAGAGCTTAACGTCACCAATAATAAATTCTAGCATCGCCAACAATTATATTGATATGAAGATAATAAATTCTCAAATCCATCAAGGGTTGTTAGGAAAGAGCTACACTTGCTGTTTGAACAAATAGCTCAGAATATTACGTGAAAATCAATAATCCAAAAGTTAAAACTAACAGCGATGTGTAGTAACTGTGGCGGGAACACTTCTCTAGCCCGCTGAATAACCGTGAAAGAACAACACACGGGTATGGTGAATTTGTAATGCCAATCGATGATAATGGGAAAGACGTTTCAAAAACAAAGTAAGACCAACGACGGAGGACAGTTCCGTAAGAATCGGAAAGACATTTCCACGCTATTCGATCCTAAACGAGTTTTCATACACGGTGACTCATTACCCTGTGACTTCTTTAACATAATGTAGATTTAAACAGATAAGTTACAATTTTCGACAGGAACAGTTCTCTTGTCAGTATCATTCCCGTCCTCCTACAATATCCAGAAACAAGGATGATGATAACATTTTATGCACAGGTTTTTGAGAGAAAGGTTTTACGGAAAATTAACAGTCATTGACAACAGCGGATACCGCAGACGATACATCGGTTTTACGGCGACATTGGCATAGTTCAGCGCATGCCAAGACAGTGTCTTCACTGGCTAGGTCCTGCCGTCCATATGGGCGATAACGCTTCAGCTTTGAAAGTATTCGATAGTGGTGGAAATAGAGGAAGAGGAAGAATCCTTTGGAAGGATCAGGCGGAGTGTGACCTGATTTCATTTGGTACTTCCAATTGGAGCCAAGCAGTTTGAAAAGGAATGTTTGAATAGTGCGCTTTATTAATTTAGAACAAAAACGAGAATAACGACCCTTGGAAAGGATGCATTAGAAAGTTAGAAAAGAACTTATAGGTGAGAAATGCTTTCATAAGAGATTGTGCCAGACGTAGATATCCGAACTTGCTTTCATGTACTTTTCATGAAGAACCTTCACTGCTGTGATCTGGCTACTTTTAGGAGTCGGTTGAATCTCGGGTTCGTCCTTCTCTGCATATTTGAGCCTCAAGATGGTCGCAGGTGTTATTCGTTTAAAATTCTAAATTTTTGTTAAACCTTTTAGTTTTCGTTGTTATCTGCAGCTTTGGGCTTATTAAAACGAGAGCAATCGCTAAATATGCATCAGCCATCCTCCGAACCAGGAATATGGGATATTCTTGTCCGACTTATTTATATTGAGGATGTAATTTAAGCTACCATCCTCATTCGACACCTTCTAATTCCCCGTCAGCAAATCAGGATTCTGCCTTTGTAAGAACCGTATTATATCCTTCTGTTCTACCATTCGAGGTATGATTACCTCCGGTTTTGGTATGAACGGACTGCAACGTTTAGCTGGTCAAACCCCACCCTCCCACAGACCTTTGAACGTCGTAAATATTAAAGTTTTGACCCAATTGAAGCACATCGCACCACCGAAAGATGGCTCCACTGCCCCTTAGTGCTCTGGTGCCATTTGTGCCTGGGGATTGATATTGTCAATGAGAGCCACAATGACACTTGACTAGCTCACTGGCCGTTGCGCCGCACTGTATGTTGTGCCTATCTCCAAATCGAGCCTGACGTTTGGCTTTACAGCGTCGTTCCTCTATTTCAGTATTTATCCCAATCCTCAGAAGATTTTTCGGGAGATTTCTTTAATATGAAAATTGCGCAGATGCAGGGTAGTAAGGTCTGAGATCGCGAGGGTTTCGGCACTTAGGTATGTCAGCAGAGGAACCTCCCAGGGTGGAGTCCTCTCGCATCTTCTATGGATCTTGGCAGTGAAACAACTGCTGAGGTACACGGAGGAGGAGAGGGTGTAAGGGCCACAGCATATGCGGACGATCTGGCGACCGCAAACTTTGTATGGTATTATGCTGAACTGTCCCAGACAGATAGAAAAGTGGGCTATTGATGCTGGATTGGGCATCAACCCACAGAAAACTGAACCTGTTCTATTCACCAGGATGTATAAAATTCCTAAGTTCACAACTCCAACGCTCTCAGGAACTAACCTGCACATTGCTGAGTCTGCAAATTACCTGGCACCCATCCTAGACAGGAAATTAAGCTGATCACAGAACTCGGAAGAAAGGATGCGTAAGGCATCCATTGCCATCACCTGCAAAAGAGAGCATTGGCTCTATATTGCAATACTTAGGTCAAGTACTTCTTTATGGGGCTGTAGTGTCTGGTGGCCAGCGCTTGAGAAAAAATCAATTATCTTCAAATTCCATAGAGTACAGAAGGCAGCGCTCCTTTGCATCAGCGTAGAACTCCATACCACACCAATTGAGGCTATAAATGTTCTCTCCATTGACAAATTGGAATTACACAATGCTGCGGCAAGGCTACAAAAAGTGTCTGAAGGGATAGTAATAAACCACGGGCATACTAGCATCTTAAGAAGATTTCTACCAGAAAAACACAGATTACTGCAATCAATCACTGACTTTTGGGACAGAATAATACCAGCAAGCGCCGACTCGATTCATTTCAGGGTCGGTGGCGGAGTTTACTCAAAGGATCTCGGTATCTATAAATCCTTACCGGATCAAGGTAGTTCAAGCGTAATTGTTGGCTTTACATGAGGCTGTCAACTGTCTCAGCTTGGATAACCGTATCCATATTTTTTCGGATAGACGTGCAGTGGAGTCTTTAACAGTAAAATCTAAGCCGTAGAGGACTGCCGCAAATTACTTAAAATGATGGCTAAGCAGTTCTCTCTGAACCTTGTATGGATACCTGGACACAGTAGCATACCGTGTAATGAGATGGCGGGCGAGCTTGCAGGAAGAGCACTTCCTTTTCACTCTTGCCATCATGGAAGAGTTTGAGCAGGCCGCTCCCCCTTATAAGCTCTATATAAAGTAATTATTTGCTAAGGATGCTAATTTAAGTTGGAGAAGTCTGAATGCATGTAATGTGGCCAGGATAGAATGACCAGAAGGTCACATGACCATATCGAGCTAAAAAAAATGAGTTATCTACAATTATGAGTCTTCTTACAGGGCAAATTCTTTTGGGCAGGCCTCCAGAGAGATTGGCAGTACCATATAACAATTTCTGCAGAAGTTGCATACGAGAAGGTGAACCTGAGACTTTAAGCAACTTTCTCTTCGAATGCCCCGTACTTTTAAGGGGTAGGTTGAAGTCTATACGGGCGGCAACCTTTGGAAACCTAGGCGAGATAGGGGTGGCCAGGATGCGGCATCTGCTCAGCTTGGCAAACTCCACATACTGCGGGGGGGGGGGGGGGCATTATTTCTTTATATTTAGGTGATGCCCTGGAATTACTTCACCCAATCAATTAGAGTAGAAATATAATTATCCAAACCAAATCTTACTCAGTTAATCATATTATCGATCCTTTTCGATCTGGCGCTTCTAAAGTTAGGAAAATTGTTATGTTTAATTTTTGATTCTTTCGATATATGATCTTTGTGAAGCATTTTCAAAAGAGATTTCTGCTAGAAGAAAATAAATAAAATAAATTTTTCCCCTTTAACACTAACCAATAACAAAATACCAAGTGAATCAACGCACCAGAATGAAATGAAAACTCTCTCAAGCGAAGAAGTTGCCAGTTTTTTTGCTTTATATGTTAAAGATACGTATATATATATATATCATAAAATATATGTGTAGTAAATGTACCCATACAAATTCCTTTACCCGCTAAACTTGTTGTTTATTTATTTATTTAGGAAGGTGTTGGGCATGAGGGATTTACATAAGTTGCTTGGTGGGCCGAAGACAATTGTCGGCGTTTGTTAGCTGGCAAGTGTTGGTGTGAGTAACTGTATGGAGATATTGCTTTTCTTTTGTGTCTTCACCTTACTTGTAGACGCGTGAAAATAAATGAGCAAAGGCAAGTAATTCATTAGCAGCGCACTGAGGTGGCCACAAACAAACAGAGTCATGCGCTACAACTGGTATATATATATATATTTATAAATATATATAATATGTACTCATGTATGTAGAATGGTAAATTTGTTTTGTATATATATATATATATAGTTAGGTAAATATGTATAAATAAAGTGAGTATACATTTCAAAAAGGCCACCATCAAACGAATTTCAACCTCAAGCTGTTGCGGTTATGGTGACGCACACACAGCCATTACTACAGAAGTCTGGCACTTTCTTATTACTTTTACCCCGCATATCATTTACAAACAGCAAATACCAACCAAAGTCTTTTTGTACCTTTCTGTTTTGGATTTTCGTTGATCGTCGGGGAATTGAAGGACGACGCACAGCTGATAGATGAGTTTTTGTCGCGCGCGATAACTTTGTTGTCTTGTTCTTGTTGTTGTTGTTATTATTCACGCATATTATTAATACTTTCTGCGTTTGTTGTCGTTTTTAACACTGGCTCTTTCATGGTTTTGGCTCATTTACTTGACGTTTGGGTGTATTTGTTTTTGCCTCATTTATTCATTTTCTCTTTCTCTTTTTTTTTGCCGTCAATTTCTAATTTTTCAGGCGTTAAAGCAAATACGCGGCTGCATAACTTAGCTAAGTTTTGATTTAGGGAGCGCCGCCTGTAACTTCAATCATTTCTTAATTCAAAATATTTTCCAAAAACATGCCAGTCGAAGTGTTGCCTATTCAATTTTTGTTTTCTACACAAACAACAAACAGAGAAGTCAGTAGTAGGCAGCGCTGAGTGTTGGTTGTGGGTAATAAAGGAAGCGCATACAGTGAAGTGTAACACCAATTTTATATACCATATACTTTAATATGTTTATGTATACATACAAATCTTTCTATAGGACAACATATGTATGTATGTATATATCTAGCACACACCACCTTCTTTTTCTTCTTCTTGCTGTGAAGTGTTTCTCATTCTTTTTTTTTTGTTGTTGTTGTTTTTTGCATATCTACACTTTGAATTTGTTTGCTTACACTTGCCTTTCTTATTACGACACTAATGAGGCACTACTTGTATTTTACTTTGTTTACTCACCTGCTGCTTTCCCGCTGGCTCTTTTGTAATATTATTTGAGTAATGTAATATTTGATTAACTTTATTTGCAAAAGTAATGATTTTTGCTTTCATAAATTAGAAAGGCTAATAAATTGCGTAGGAAGAAATGAGATTCGTTATATATGATTATTTTTTGAAATTGAAATTTGGTGAGTATGAAAGTTACTTATGACGCAACATGATTTTGAAGTGGTGTTGTTGGTGTACTAGAATGTAATCTTCTCACACTTTTATGCATACTCGTATGCATTTACTACGTAAGGATAAGAGCAGAAGAAAGTTAGTTGCGAAAATCAAAGAGCAATCCAATTATTTTTCTGGGAAGATAAATGTATGTATGTACGGTAGTTGATACTCAATTATTATAAAATTATTATCTATTTATGTGCTCGTGTATATTTTTTTGGAAATTTTCGAGTTATGTAGGTGCACCAAAATTTTTAATATTACGTGATAATATTTAAGGGGTAAATCCACTCTAGAAAATTGGAAAACGCAACTTTTTTATCTTTGGGTCCTAGAAATGATATGCAATTAGTTTTAAAGTGAAAAAATATTTCAAATAGCTGAACTTTTTTATTTTGCTGCAACCTCTCGGAGCGTGCGCTGAGTACAATGAAAACCTTTAACACGTTTTTAACTGGGAGGACAGATTATTCGGACCCTTTTTCATCGATTTACTTAAAATTTTGATGTTAGCTTCACAAATACATTTTTTTGGAAGTACGTAGCCTCTTTCGATTAAATATCAGCTTTTTTAGTCAAAAATCAATATTTTTAAAAAATCAAAAAATTAGTTAAAAATTAAATTCGTATCTACTTACAAAGACCATAGTTTGTAGATCATAAAACTTTTTGCTTTTCTGTTCTTGGTACTAAAGACCCATTATCACCATTTTGTAAATAAATAATTAAAGAATATTTTTTTATACTTCAATATACCTATAAGATATATATATATATATATATTCCTACAAGAAAATTTAAAAAATTAATATATTTTTCAATCTCAAGACCAAATTAATTCATTTTCACTTTGCTGCCGTAAACCATTATTTTAGAAAAAATTGTTTGCTTGATGAACAGCAAAGCAGAGGGAACCGATAATTCATTAAACATGGCGGTAAAGAAATGACAAGGTGCTTGCATCAGCTTCTTTACAAAATAAGGTCGGATGAAAGCTTGCGCGACGATTGGTACCTAAGTGTGCTCTGACCAATATACATAGCTCATAGTTTAGCCAAGATTGTATTCGTAGGTTTATAAAAACTGCCTAAATCTATTATAAGAGTTTACAGCTGATAGCGTCCGCCGATGATATTAACTTCATTAGCCTTAAAACTGTACCGCGAGTTCTGCTTTCTCCAGATTATATAAGGAATTAAAGGATATCGGTCTGGTAGTGAACGAGGGCAAGACGAAATATCTCCTGTCATCAAACAATCGTTTACGTCACTGTTGACTTGAAGTCGAAGATAATTTCATCTATCGTGAACCAGTATTAACACCAACAAATTTGTATTTATTCCTCTATTTTCTTATTTACTTCAATTTTTTATTTAGTTAATTTTCCCCTTTACTTGTTAATTTGTTAATTTATTTTTTTATATTTTATTTAGTTATGCTAGCACAAGGAGCTATTACAACTCCTACTTAATGCTCTCGATTCTTAAGACCAGAAGGGAATTTCAGACTCATAAACCTTTTAAACTGAAAACAATAAATAAATAATAGTAAGTTTTCTTGCTGGTCTCGAACGATCAACATGCCCACCAAAAGGGGGGATTTATTTATTGATAAAGCTATTATTTATTTACAAAACAAATAAAGAATTCGTCGAAGAACAATGAGTGATCGATGCGTTAACAAATGCTGGCTCTACTACGAATTCGAATCAGTGATCGGTGGCTTTCACTGCACGTTGAAGTCCCTGCTATCATGGAGGCGAATTCATTACATTAAAGAATATCTTGATCTTCAGAGATGGTAAGCCAGATACATAAATAAAAGGTCCCAGATTGTTGAAAATGAGCTCTTAAAATATGCCGCAGAACTTACTAGGCAACCTGTGATAAAGTCAAGTCTCCACGCTAAATTGTTTTAGCATGTTTTATTTTTGTCATTTCTTATTTGGTCGAAATGGGAATTGAACAGATAACTCGGCATATGCTTCTTAAAAAGAGAGAATATCTCTAAAGTAGTAGAAGTACTGACGGACCATTCTATCACAACGTTGCTACAGGAGGTGGTATTACTACTGTACGACTGCTATGTCTTGAGCAATGTCAAATATTTACTGTATTTCTGTAAGGAAATCATCAACTAATCGAAGTGGTAGCAAAATCTGTGATTTCATCACCTTTAAATTAGTCCTTGCTTTATATAATAGGACTGTATATGAATACTATTGCTTAAATCGAAAATTAATATTTATATCATCTCACTGCAGGAAAAAAAATTTTTGATTTTAAACAATGCGAACCACTTGACCGAAAGTTCATGAGTTCGTCTGAGATATCAAAAAAAAAAATAATAGAAAATAAGAACTGCAATTCCTGCCAACTAAGGTTATAGAGAAATAAGCCTGTGCCAACTCAGATGTGGCATATCTGAGGCCAACATATAAAAGCCAATTGTTAGCTGCTGCCGAGGTTTAATCTACTTGCAAACATACGCATGTGTACATCAATAACCAGTAGATAAAACAAGTCGCTGCGAAATAGTAAGCGACTAGTGTGAATTTTATACCACTAAATACGACTGAACCTTAATTTTTTCATATTCCACTTTTCATTTCTTGACATTTTAATATTAATTTGTATTTACCCTTTAGTAAATAAATAACTGTGATCTGAGCATTGTAAATGTGAGCTTACATTACCTGACAATATTCCTTATGCCAAAATAAAAAAAAAATTCAATCCAAAAAAATAAGAAATAATATAAAAAATAAAATGAAATAATAATAAGAAATAAATCAAATACATTAAATTAAATTAAAGTATTGTAAAAATTGTGATGAAAAAATAAAAAAATTAAAAATAAATTTATTTAAACTAAATAAAGTACAAAAAAACAAAATAAGTCGAAAAAAATGAAATAAAATTAAGCAAAATAACTGTAATGAAATAAAATTTTATTAAAAAAAAAAATACAATAAAGAAATTGAAATAAAATAAATTAAAAAAAAAATTAGATAAATTAAACTTAAACCAAATAAAATAAAATAATATAATATAATATACAATAATATAATATAATATAATATCATATCAAACAATTATAATAAAATAAAACAAAAAATATATAATATCAGAAAATAAAACCAAATAAGATAAAGTATAGAAAAATAAAATAATATTAAGTGAAATAAAATAAGATAAAATCAAATAAAATACGATAAATTAAAGTAAAACAAGAAAAAATGAAATTATATAAAATAAACAAAAAGTAAACCAACATAAAATAGAATATAAAAACAAAATAAAATAAAATAAGAGAAAATAACATTAAATTAAACCAATTTAACAAAATACATAATACAAAACAAATGAAAAAATAGAACAACATAAAATAAAAGGAAATAAAATAAACAAAAAATAAGTAAAAAAATTTTAAAAATGGAAGTAAAATAAAATCAAGTGAAAAAATAAAATAAAATAACCTGAAACGAAATAAAATAACCTAAAATAAAATAAAACAAAATAAAATACTTTACAGTAAAATAAGAAAATATAAACTAAAATTAAACAAAATTAAATCGAATTAAAATAAGTCAAAATGAAAAAAAAAATAAATATAATAGAAAAGATAAATTAATCAAATCAAATTAAGTAAAATAATATAAAAATAAAATAATAAATAAAATGACGGCCGCGGTAGCCAAGTGGTTAGCACACACATTCGTAAGGCTCGGGTTCAAATCCCGGTACCACCAACATGCAAAAGTTATGGAAAATTTTGTAATTACGGTCGCCCCTCGGCAGGGAATGTCCACCCCTCCGAGTGTATTTCGGACATGATATAAAGGCTCCTTCTAAAAAACCATCAGCCGTTCGGAGGTGGTATAAGTATAAGCTGTAGGTCCCCCCATTTGTTGGAAAAACAACAAAACACAAAACCACAAATTGGAGGAGGAGCTCGGGCGAAAATCGCTTCAGCGGTTACAAAACTCCAATTATATATATATGTATATGTAAAATAAAATCAAATAAAAACCTATATTAAGCAAAATTTAAAAAAAAATAAATAAAAAAAACAAAATTAAATTAAAAAAAATTAATTTAGTTAAAATAAAATAAAATTAAATTAATAATAAATTAAAAAAAATGAATTCAATTTAAAGTAAATAAAAAATAAAACAAGATAAAACTAAACCAAATTAATTAAAATAAGATGAAATTAAAAGAAAAATTTAAATTAAAATAAAATAAATCAATTATAATATAATGTAAAATCAAATATCAAAAAAATAGAATATTGTATTACGAAATAACAATATACAAATTAAAATAAACATTAAAAAAAATAAAATAAAACATAATAAAAAGTTAAATAAAGCAAAACATAACGAAATAAAATGAATTAAAATTAAATATATATTAATTTAATCACACATTACACAGTAGACAAATAAAAGTGTACAGTAAAATCGGATCTCGAAATTGAAATATTTTCAATAAAAAGCCAATTAACTACCAGTTCAAAACTAGAATTTTTACACGTTAGTTAAACTTCTCGCTTCAAGTTACGAGTATATGTAGAGTATAAAAGCAAGAGAAGACAATTTACAAATGAAAGTTTTTTAATATCAACGTCAGGCCAGTGCAACTTGCAGATAAAAAAAAGAAGGAAGTGGCTACGAACTCGGTGAGTGATCATAGGACGTTTGTTGTTTGGTCAGCAGCTCACCGGTTATTAAAATAGTTCTGTAGTTAGTTTACTCGAATATATGTATGTACATATATACATATGTTTGTAGGCATTTAGTTAGTTGGGCTGGAATTTATGGAGTTGCTTGGCTGACCACGAGAGAGGTGAGTGCGGTTCAAGTGTGAAATTGTTGAATGTTGCAAAACTCTGTTGCAGAATGTTTATTTGTTTGTTTATTGGCAGTAAGCAAAAGTCCTTACCCCTTCCATTTGTATTCAACTTCCCTTACATCAACTCCTTTTCGCACTGCGTTGTTGATAAATGCTCATTTTATTGCCTATTTAATTGCATATGCAATTATATTTTACAAAAGCATATGTTGAACTTTATCATAAGTCAATAAAACTGCTGGTGAGCGCACATTAAAAACTCATTAAAATACTTTTGCCGGGTGAAATTTTTTTTGCTACAGTAAGAATTAGAGCCACAAAATAAGGAAACGAAGTTTGTTTGAACTTAATTTATTTTTACTTGAAACCAAAACCATTTTTCTACGTCTGATGCAACGAGAAACTTTTTAAGAAAATTAAAGAAGTTTTTACTTAGATGGGAGTCAAGTTCTCTTAGACATTTTAAAAATATTATAAATAACTTTTAGATTTCTGAGCTGTGAAGCTTGGAGATGTCTAAAGCGTATTCTGGTTACGATAGATTGGTTGCCCGCCTCCGAGGTTTCACATAGACTATGTCCCGTCCATATTGTTGTTTGCTAGATAAGCTCAATGTCACATTCATTGCTACTTCTCCAAATAGTCTCTTTGAACAACATGTCTTGAGGCCGTCAACTTCCTTGCTGTATCTTCAAAATGATAATTCGGGTGGTGGGCATTAGATTGTATACAATCTTTATTGCTTTTTTATTTCCTGTCCTGGTTTAGTGGCCAGACGAATGTAAATTTCGCAATCTCACCAACCATGCCAGTGTAGTGGATATGTACTTACATCAGTACTCATAATTGTGTCAATAGCTGTGATAAGGTCAGCTAAAGTCTGCGCCTCGAAATTATTATTATATTATGGTAGCTTCAAGAGTAGCCTGAAATCCAATTCGGTACAATATATTTCGACATTCGCTCCGTTCATATTTTTATCCAGCTGTACAAATGTTGCAAGTTCCGTTGATGGACTGCGCTATTCACCTTCTCTTTCATTGTTAACGGAAACATTCTTTCTCCCTAGCAGTATAATATAACATTGTCCTGACCATCGCTGTGTTGCACCAGCGTATGAGCTCAAGTGATAGTGCTCTCATAGCGATACAATCGTGACAGGAGGGAAGTAGACAGTTAAATGTTTTTAAATGATTTTGTGCTGAAAAGGTAAAGTAGTGTTTGTGTCTGATTCTACAATAAAAGCTTGAGGCATAGTGTCGGTGAACCTTTAGTCTCATGGTAGCCCTTGAAGGTTCTATAGTTCAGTTTTGTGAAGTTGAATTTAACTTAAAACTTAACTTTAAAATTAAAGTTAAAATTAGTTTTACTATTGTAGCATATTGTTCATCCAGTGAAAGATGATTGAATTGCATCTCCAGGATTTTTAATCGAAGCCACTAGATACCATTAGCTTTGATTTACTAATCGTGCAGTACAAGTCCTGTTTCCATTGTAGCTCTGAAATCAAAGATTAGGTGCTCAATTCTTTTAAAACCTACATACTAAGAGCTAAAATCAATAAATAATTTCCTCCTCCTCTTTCGATGTAATTTAAGGCCGTTTAGTGTACGAGGCTGATTTAACCGCGACTTTCCGCCATCGCTTTCGGGTTCAGGGCAGTCCGGGTTACCACTGGTGAGTCTTCTATCCAATGTAACACCTTGGTAAGTAACGAATTATTCCTTTGGTATTGTATTACCATTTACAGAGATGGAAGGACAAGTGTCTTTTCTTAGCCTAAATGTTACATGTGTAAGCTTGGACACATTGACTTTAATTCCCCAATTGATTAGCTATTCTTCTATTCTTCTATACATCCGATCATTTGTTTCAAAAATGCCGCTTTTTTTTGAATATCAAACTAACACCTCTTATTGAAAAGTCCTGCACTATATGTATACAAATTAAGTAAATCAAAATATATTATATCATTAAGCATATATGTGTTTAACACATAGCATGTAACTAAAAAAAATGAAAAATAAAAATTTGGTCACCCAACCCATTGCGATTTTTGGTGACATTATTACACCAATATTTTAAGCGGGCCAAAGTGTGCCATAAAATTCAGCAATTAGTAGCCACAGACAGTCATGGCCATACAAATTTGTTAGACATTAACTGCTGGTAGGTAGACTCAAAGGTAGGCAGGCACAACTAATTTGCTGCAAAGCCAACGTGTAATTTATGGCGCGCAGAAAATTAATATATATCTACCTATTATATACATACACGTGTGTATGTATGTCATTTTCTATTTTGTGAAAATACTGTTTAGCACCACATAAGCTGCACTTAAATATAGCGAGACATAAAATAATTATTTTTTCCTTTTTTAAATACTGACGCGCCTCAGTATAATCGCTTGATATTACAACGCCTAAAAGCACACTTCAAGTGTAGTGAGTATATTAAAAGCACTTTAGAATTTTACTAACTAACATTTAAACCACCACCACCACTATATGCATACATAGTTTATTTTGTGGCATCATTAGTTGTGCTATGCTGCCAATAGCAGGCAACCACATTAAAGACGGCAAATGTGCGCTGCTGTAAGTAACAGTAATACATTTGGCGCTTCATTAACAAATGCCTCAACACCTTGGCTTAACTTCATACCGCCATCAACACACAGCACACAACACAACTTTTCCGCAAACACGTGCCCTTCTCCCTTAAGCCCTTACACAATCAACCAACCAACCAACCAAGCAACCAAGCAGCCGAGCAACTAAGACGACTATTCAAGAACTTTAGCCGTTCTTGCCACCAGCATCATTACCATCATCAACTATTATAATGCAATAAAAGTCAACATAAAATTCAAATATTTTCAACAGCTTTAAATTGCCAAAATGTTTCAGCTTCCTGCCAATCTAAGCGCCAACACTGGCCATTCAAGCCCGACTGAGTTAAGGCGCGGGTGACGGGGATGTGCGGATTGAGTGCTGGATTTTTGCTGGTACTCGGCTCGTGAGTGCTACTGGCATAAAACGTTGCTTCGTCAACAAACTTGAAGATATTAAAACTTTTGCCGCTTGAATGCGAAAATTACATAAATAGCAGAAGTGGCGCACACACAAACACACAAATCCACACACGCGCACTCACATTTACGCAGTTGTATATGTATTTAAAAGAAAATGCAGGCATACACCAACACGTCTACATAAAAGCCAAGTATAAACAAGTTCAGCTGTCTTCTTCAACAAACTCGGCATTCACGTTAGACTTGAAGACTATCATTAACATTGTATATAAAAATTTTGAAAAGCTCTAAGTTAGTATTATATATGTGTATGTAGCTGTGCTGGGCAGCCCAGTAGAAAATTGTGTACCTGTCGCTGTTTGGTTGAACTTTTCATATATGTCCCTGTAGGAAGAGTAACAAGTGATATACCTAAAATTATACTATTTGAGTTTTCACATTGACTAGGCCAGCTTTAAAAGTAATACAGCGAGATTCTACGAAACGTCAATTGGATGGCTTCATACTAGTTGTATACTAGTTCATTGAGCAATTTGCACAAATGTAAATACAAAAAACTTGCCTGCAATGGCACTCTGTCTGTTGGCTCATGCTTAAGAGCGACGGCCTATATCTCTAACGTCATGAGTATACAATAATGAAACTCAACTGTAGCGTGCTAAAAAGTAATAAAAAAAATCACGAACTGGTGATTTGCGGCCAAATAGCGATTTCAACCTTAAAATACCAGCACTGAACCGGAAATTTGATGTATTGTACAAATATAATTTTTGCTACAGGGCTTTCAACACTAAAGAAGACTTCTTCACATTTTATTTGTTTTCAAGGGATTGATATAATATGATCATTTTTCCGAGAAAGTCAAGTTTCACAACGTGCCTATTGAAGATGGCGCCCCCAACAGCTTTCTTTTAGTTGAATATGGTTACCATCTTAGAACCCTTTCCCATACAAAGCATAGCTCGATTCGTCCATATCCTTCAGCTGCTAAACTTGTCCGTACTACTTTGGTTGGGAAAGGAAGAGTTTAGATTCAACCTTTCTTGTCAACCGCCAGTCACATGCCAAATTCAGTGAAAAAATGTATAATGTTGTAAGTAACCATAAGTAGCGGGTCATTGTGACTTAAAGGTTTGAGTGGGGTTTCTAGAATTTTCAGTTGTCATTCTTTTTGTCCTGCCACACACAATGCCTTCATACTATGTTAGTCCTTCGGTGGATTATAATGACTTCTACAGTGGAGTGGATTACTAGGTCAAACAAGCCGTGAGAATGAATATGTGCCCCGAGGTATAATTATCTTTTTTCTATCCTGTGTTACTTTTTTGAAGTTGTACAATCTCTTAAGATAAAGAGTCATATAATTACTAGTGCCGCCACTGTAGCCTATGGTGCACATGGTACACACTATATGTTAACATAATCAGCATTTAGTAAAGAATTAAGACCAAATGGTCTGTATCCATTCTGTTAAAACCCAGAAAGGCTGTTTGATTTATACACACACATAAATTGAAAGAAATTCATTTAAGAAACCACTTCAACGCTTGTGATATGCATCATAACGCAATGAATTTGATTTATTTTTGAAGGAAATCATAACTGGAGATCGAAAACGATCATGGTCCAGGCATGATGAAGCACCACAAACTACTTCAAAGGCTGATATTCACCAAACGGTTGGTGGGATTGGAAGGATGTGGTATATTTTGAGCTGCTTCCAAGGAACTAAACGAATAATACTAATGTCTGCTGTGAACAACTGGACAAATGGAATACATCCATCAATCAGAAGCAGCCAGAATTGGTCAATCCTAAAGGTGTCATATTCCACCAGGACAACGCTAGACCGCACACATATTTGGTCACTCGCCAAAAGCTGAGAGAGCTTGGCTGGGAACTGTTGATGCATCCACCATTTAGCCCTGACCTTGCACCGTCAGACTACCATTTGTTTTGATCTTTGCAGAACTCATTATGAGGTAAAGTATTTACTTTCTTTTAAAAAATCGTCGGTTTCTTTTGAGGCAACCCAATATTTTATAAAAGGAGAATGTCCCTCGAGGTAGCATGTAAACAGCATAAGTAAGTCGATGATCATCACTGTAAATTCTATTGGGATATGGTTAGAGGAAGCTGTTGGAACTTCTCTCGACAATGAGCGGACGTTTAATAACGTTCTTGGTTTGATGGATTTGAATTTAAATCAAACCAAATACGTTTGATCTCAAATATTATATATGGAATGGGGAGATTCACGCCTTGAGTGCATCATCTTCTTTTTTCAGAGAAAATGAAGAACATGGGGCCAATCCTATATGGGAAACTTTCTTGGAAGGCAAGCACCGAGGAAAGGTAGAATATAGTATCGGTAGCTTCATAACGCCGCGAGGCCGCTGTTGGTAAGAGATTAGGCCTTTTTCTTAATCTACACAACTATAGTCAATCCTGTAGTATTTTACGGAGTTATCTTAAGTTGGAAAGAATAAAATACACTACGCAGCTGTTCAACTTACGCGCCTCACTTGATTTTTACTTGAAGAAATGTAGAACCAAAAACCTGCTAGAAGCCAACTCGTAGACACCGTATCAGGACATCGCTGACTTTTATTTATTCGTTTCATGTAACTGAGAGCAAGAATAAAATTTCCAATCACAAATTCCATCTTCTACGGTCGTACTTAAATCTGACAAAAATGTTTGCTCTCAAGCACTACTAAAGCCGATTTATCGGATGTTGTAGTAGGATGGCAACTTATAGATCTAGATCTATATTCAACGAGAGCAAGTCGCTACCAAGCAATACAACAAATCGACTTCTTATGTACTCGTATAGATCAGAGATGACAAGCACCGATCGCGCTTTGTAGAATCTTGGTCAAATCCTATAAAATCAATATGGGTGATCATTTTTGGAGGAAGTAATAAACGAGCTGTTTTTCGCTATTATTTCAGTAAACGAAATTCGAAAAAAAATTATAAAAAGAAATGAAAAAAAAACCTCGAAAGGAAATAAATATTGTTAGAGAGAGTAATCACAGTACCATTTTCTGCACTATTTGATAAAAATCTCATTTATGGTTGGAATATGAACACATTTATGATTATTTTTTACGGAGAGAACTCGATGAAGACTGGAATATAATTAATAATTTCATCAAATTTTGCTTTTATCAGCTATATTGGAGTAAGATAATTCCAATAGCTTTTGTATGCTTTCAAATATAATTTTACAAGAGGAATGTTAAATGAAATAGTCTATGGTCTCAATAAAATAGGGATGAGAACTTCCATTTCAATATATGGAGTAGATAGAAGATACTCAAAGAAAAATGTCTAAAAAGTACTTTCTTTCGGACTAGACCGATGGCTTTCCAAAATTCAATGAAACACAAGTATATAAAGTATCTATCTACGATTTATAGTAATAAATCTACTTATCGAACTAAGTTCCAAAAAAAATAAACCATTTCGAATTAAAAATATACAGATTTTTTCGCAAAAAGCCTCCTACGTATCGAATTTCAGAAAAAACCGAACCACTATCATTTTTTTTTTGGATAGGTCAGTCCCTGGTGCACTTCACGAAAACAATTTTCCGTATAAACCTTCCCAGGAACCATAGAAACAATTAGCCAATTTAAGCCAATCGGTCAGTAACTCTTGGACTACACCGGATCTTTACAAGCGGGCATTCGATTTTTATATATACGATTTTGAATCCTTCACAACAGCATATTTAACTCATTGGCAACTTTTCAAAATTCTGCAACATATTTTGTTATCTCATTTTCGTATTCAAAACATTTTTGTTCAATATTTTTTCATTTTTGATTTTTTTTTTAAACCTGGTATAGATTTAATACCACAATAACTAGCAAAGTTGCCAAACTCTGTCAGTGTACTTAAGCCATTCACTATAATCTTTTGTCAAAGTAAAATTAGTTTTTGCTGACGCGCTTTGCCACACTATTCTTCTTGTTTCCTCTGAAAGTTTATATTTAACATTTCTTTACACATTTTCTCTCTATTTTTTATATGTTTAAAAGCCTCATTGCTCCATACGCTTAAACATACAATATAACTGCCCACATGCACTTCATTATTTTCTTAAGTACAAAGTGTTATGTTGTTTCTAGGCTGTTATAAAAAATTTATAGAATTTCAAAGTTATTCGCTACAACACTTTGCGAACTAATAATACACAGCTAATGCTACTGAGACCGCTAGCTATTTCTCTGTGTGACCTGCCGTTAAGAGTCGTAATGGTTACTTAGTTTCTTGTACTCGTATGTATTGATTTTTCTTTGCTTTTTCCGCTGTCACTTTTGATGTGGTTCGGCACTCAAGTGTATTGCGACCGCAACAACTCAACTTCAGTGGTTTTGCTACGCGTAAGAATTAATATTGATTACATTCATAAAAATGTAATGTTAGATTAACTTTATAATGATGCTTTGTAGATTTGAAAACCATGTTCAACTTGTTCATGGACAAAAATTACACGTTGTTAAGTATTAAGTACCAAGTTCGGCGAAGTTTCCTTCAAAGCGAAATGAACGTATTTGCAGCAGTAGGGAGAATAAATTCGAAAATACTCTTAGAAATGCGTAGTCTAAGTATAGTTGTCTGCAACACCATAGCGCCCATGTTCTGGGGTACATTTTTGCAAACTCTGTATAATCAGTGCGAGAAAATGCTGGTAATCATAATGCTGATGAGCTTTCGCTTGAGAGTACAACCGTAAATCGTAGGTACTTTATTTCTTTTGAATAAGAGCACTTTCTTTCTATTATACGAAGAATCGTGACCACAATTTAGCGGCTCTTTCATATTGTTTCTTTTCTGTCATCCTTTATTCCTTGACTCACTGTGATTCCATCAATAACTTTTGCTACTTTAAGCTTATATAACATTTTCACAATCGCGATTATACTTTAACACGTTACTTTCCCTATAACTTTGGTATCCTCACCAGTTACTGTCCTCCATCTTGCTCAAAGCAATGTCCTTCTTTAGTGGTCAAGACAGATCGCATGATGAGGCGCGATTCACTCTTAATCATAATTAGTATTCGCTCATGTCCATCCACATATCCATCAATTTTAAAATTGCTCGCTTTTTTACGAAATTGTTAGGCGGAGATTAGGGTCATTCTTCCTCAGTTTGGCGTTGTCGCCCTTACAGTCGCAAGTGAAGTTTTCTGATTTTCTACAGTTGTAGCACTAAACTTAGTAGCTACGGCACTAGCACAACTTTTCTCCTTGATGGATTGCAACGTTTTTAGTATCTCATCCATACACCCGTACTTTTCACCTTCACGCGAATCGCTTTATTCACTGGTCTAGACAAATATGTGTGTGTGATCATCGTTGACAATTTAAGCAAAAATTAGCTCTAGCTTGGTGTACCTTCTCCTCTTTTCGCTTTCGATGGTAGTTTTAATGTTCCACAGCTTCATACAAACGATCTGTCTCTTTGCTCGCTACAATGGTATCTTTATACGCCTTGTATTAATGTCTTACAATTATCCCTTTCAAATTCGGGAATATTCTGAAAAAATTCCGCAGTAAGTGCTTCCAATGCCACGAATTATGCAGCGTATATTTCTTCTAAGCTATGGACGTCTTCTTGAACTGGTACTCAAGAGCCTGGAAAGGGATTGTACGATCAAATGATGTTGCTTTTATACTTGAACCGCTCATAGAATTGGTTGGACGATTTTAACTGGTTTCACAAATCCTTCCAGTTCAAACACTGCATTTTTTAGTTGAACATACAGTTTACTCTCTATATGCCTGTCGATTGCTCGTACTTATTTCTGGAAAGTACTGTACGAAATGTTCCCCAATGAACATTTCCTTCACGCCTCGAAAATTACCGGACACAAAAGGAAGAACCACAATAAACTCTTTTGACCTTCGGCAAAAAGGGAACATGACAAGGCGAAATGAGACCACATGCAACGTGGCTAGACAGTTATGGCCACCATTGGACACAAAAAGCTCAAGTAATTTCTTCTCTTTAGTTCAGTTCTGCACAAGTATAACTGCGGGTATAATAGCCGGTCACTTTTGTTATAGGACTTCAGGGTAAGAAAATGATTTACGGCTCTAATGTCTTTAGCGCAACTGAAGCAGCGCAACGGATGAAGAGTCTGTAGTACACTACCACTGTTCTCTTGCATTTTAGAAGGTGTCAGGATGCATAGGACAATTCAACACAATTCTGGTACACTCCTCTAGGGCTCGAGGAAGAAGCTAAGGGCTGCTTAGACTATGTGGAATCTAAGCTGCTGATAAGACTATTAGGGGCATTACCTTCCTAGCGTTTCATGCGTTTAAGATAGTTGTGGCTGCGGACATCAAATGCAGGAAATGCAAGGAATGTTTGGAGACAGTGGAGCACTTAATCTGTAAATGTCCGACCTAACCGATAAAATTTTTTGTGGGTTGCGCAGAACAGGGTTCCGAGCTATGTAACTCCGCAAGCAATTCAAACTTTTTTCTTTTCCACATGATTGAAGAGACCCATGAAAGGACGAGGTTCAAGGACGCTTAAGGTGAAACGAATTGTTGAAAGAGCTCAAGGACATGCAAAAAAGCGTCTGTCATACATTGAGGACTAGGAAAATATGCTGGCATAAGTGAGGGTCTACTTTGAAAGAGACAACCTGGAAATTAATAAATATATACATTTTTTTTAACAAATTGAAAATCACCAAATTTACCTCATACCATATTTTTCGATATTTGTGAGCGTACCACGTATAAGAAATAAGTTAAATGCTGAATAAATATTTTCCTAACTTTTTCTTACGCCAAAGCAGTTGTCACCGCATACATATTTATATGTACAAAGAATCATGTAATTTTATTTACAATATATATATTTAGTCATAAATTTAGTATTATAAATGTTTAAGAAAAAAAAAACGCAATTTAACACTCGTATATCAACTAATTACCTAATTAAATACAATTTTGTTACACATTGACCGCTTAACCTCAACCCTCAACTATACTTAATTAACCCATTGCAACAATTAACTAAGTAAGTGAATAAGTATATATGTGTGAATGTTGTTTAATCACACAGTAAGTAAATAAAACAGTAGGCAACTGTGTAAATATAACAATCAAGTGTTAGTGTGTAGGTGTGTATGTGTATCATGTGTTGTGTATATGTAGGTGTGCGTATGTGAGCAAGTGACACCTTGTCGAGGACAACTATTGTGTGAGATTATGAATTTCAATCTGTTGCTCATTTAGAGCGCACCAGACTATAAATATGCACATATACAGTGTACACATGTATGTAAGTAAGGCACACTTGAGTGGCAGGCGCACAAGGGTTTCATACGAAAATATTTTACACATTTTACTGCTTCATTTAGGCTCATTTCCTATAAAATTTTGCGGAGAAAAAAAAATAAAAATACACCCAGCACACCTTTGGGTAGCACACATATACATATAAGTATACATGCTTATATATATATATATATATAAAGTTGGCTCATAAGAACTGTGGGCGTAACGTGTCTGTAGGCCATTATAGTGTAATTAACTGCTTATAATCATGAATTTGTTAAGCGGTGTTTGCCAGTTTTTGCTTCTGTTCGATTTTTTTCCCCCTCGCTCTCGCTCTTTTTAGTAGCAGAAAAAATAAAAACACAATACCAATTTAGCTGTACAAGATCGTAAATTTGGTTGGAAATAAAAATTAAGCGAAGAACAAATTTTAAGGTGGGTTAAATATTGACACTGGCCGCGGGCAAACATACATTTTATTTTTTTTTTTTATATAGAAAAGAAAAAAATAAATGGAAAGTAATTATATCTTTGCAAAATTTACGCCTGACTACGTGTATATAAAAAAAAATCCACATTAAAAAAATACAGAGAAAGAATATAGAAAAAATACAGAAACAGTTATAAAAAAAAGCAGCGGAAAGTGAAATGCTCCCATTCGAGCGCGCACTGCTGAATATTTAAAATAAATAATTTTATGGCGCAATATTTGAATATAAATTAGTTTGTGGTGCTACAAAATATTTATGAACGTAAATATGTAAGTAAGTAGAAAGAGGAAAAAAGTGTAAGCGCGAAAAAATTAAAATGGTAAACAAGCGTAGTGAGAAAAAATGAAATGGCATTAAATTATTTACGTTTTCTACATTACACTATCATACATACATACATACATACAAACGACTATTGGGGAGTACATGTATGTATTAAACAAAAAAATAAAATAAACTTTGCATGGCATAAAAAAAATCATAAAAATGTAAACGTTGCAAAAATTTTAATTAAAAAGGTAATTAAGAAAACAATAAATATGTTAGTGCACAAATATATATTTATGTAGTATAAGAATTAAGCATTGCAGGTGGATATTTGTATATGAAAATGTAATAATTGTACGCATAGCTGTGAAATAACTGCACGTTTTTTTTTTGAAAGAAAAAAGTAAAAGAAAAAAACAGAATTTTTAAAACAAATATTTCACTTTTTTAAAGTAACTAATTCATTTAATAAAATAATTTTTAAAAAATGCCCAAATACTTTATTAGAGATTTTCACAACAATTTGTAGATTCACAATCTAAAATCATTTCTATGTATATATACGGATTGAGGGAAGAGTCATGTTTTTAAATTCATATGTGCCAAAGGTGCTTATATTTTTGCTTCCCAAATATTTTTCATCAATAAACCTACACAGACTGGCATACAAAATTCATGAAATATTGCTTGCGTGACCTACAAGCTAATAATATTTGGTTATTCTTGTATTGTTATTCTTGTTTTGTTTCATCGAAAAAATAGTTTTGTAATCATTATTTAGTATATAAATATTTTCGTTCAATAATTACACCGACACACAAAGAAATGAAAGTAATTTTTATGTTAAACGCTACATATTTACGGGCATGGTTTTCGATCTGGTGAATCAGAACTTTCTGTCGTTAATAAAAATTGAAATGTTTGGGTCTAAAGCAAACAAGATTTTCATATATTTCAATGAGTTGAATACTTGTCTAAAACGTAGTGAAACCATAAATTGTATTTTCTTATATTTAAGTACAATAATCATTAACTTAAAAATAAAAGTCATACCATGGCGTATGAGTAACATTTAGTCAACTGGGAGAAAGTGCAAACATACGTGTATTTAGTTAATTTTTTTTAGTCAAATAAAAATATACAAATATACAATAAAAATTAGTTCCTTATCTGTCATCAGGAAAGATCATTTTCGGGAAGACATTAGTGGGGTAAAACGTTCTAGAAAATTATTTTTCGGAAAATTTTACTAAAGATCTTCTCAGAAAAAATCTTCATTTGAAGAACTTTAATGCCTCTGGCAAATAGAAATGGGAATTTTCGCTCATCCAGAAGGATTTTAGTTGTGCTTATTTGCCTCATGGCATTATTATTATTTTAGGCCAATGTTCAACTGTGATTGTTGGTGATTTATTTGATTATTTCTTATGCGTTAAAGTATTTCGGCAAAAATAGGAGTATTCCTTTAAAAGAAAAATTTAGTCAGAGAGTTAGTCGAATAATATTTGATACTTCACTTACAAAGGATCATGTTGCTTGAGTTACCTCTTTTAAATTCTATTCCGCTTTTCAGTTCATGTTTGATGGGACTGTTTTGTTTTGCCTAGCCGGGGCAGAATAGTTGATTCACTTGATTCCATAAATCGAGAAGATGGGTTCGCTGAGTATAAAGAATATTGCGTTCAGATGCACTAAGTTACACTCATAGCTACTTAGGTATGAGTGGTATGAAAATCTATTCTGCTATCTGAACATTCCCCAAAATTTGGCAAATTTAAGCAATCTCAAGTGTTATACAATAGCTGATAAATGTTAAGTTTATTATAATTAGAAATTTATCCAGAATAGTTAATGGTAAATACCAATTAAAATCCCTATAGTTATCTAGCTTTTGGAGTAGAAAAAATCTATCTACCCACTTTTGATGTTCACCACCACCGCTAAGTGGCGCGTGATTGAAAATATTGATAAAATTTGTGATTATGATCTGATATTCACATAATTAGATGCAATTGAGGTGACCCTAAGCATATTTTTACGAAAAATTTCAAATTTTTTAGTGATTTTTGTGGCCCCCGTTTTTACAACTATAAGAATGTTAGCTCCTCTTTTGCTTATTGCAAATAAAAATTTGGTCTGTCTACCAATCACAGAATTTTAGTCATTAAGTTTGATTCTACCTTTGCTTTAGTATTAACAAACACTGGCCTTTAAGCCTTTTGGTATGAAGATCACTTTCACTTATTCCACACAGTGGGAATATGTCCTAAGGAGAGATTGACAGAGTAAATACTACACAATAAGGAGGACAGAATGTCGGGGTGAAACTCTGCGATATGTTAAAAAATTTCACATTGATGTGGATTGCGACGAGATGTTCTTCCACCGGTGTGAATGCCAATGTTCGGCGACGGAGTCTCTCCCCCACCACAAACCAAACACTCCGTTTATGAATACTTGTTTCATTATACTGGACAAAATAAGAGCAGATAAGTGGAAGATAAAATATGGAAGTTGCGAAAAACTGAAGATATCGTAAATTATCAAGAATTCGAAGAGAAATCATTTACATTATTCAATTTTGGTCAGTAAAACAGCACTGTCTGTTGTGAAAATCTGAGTATTTTAGACTTTATTTGCGGAGTAACAACCACAAAATGGTGTAAATTAAAGAAAATCAATTCATATTTGCAACAAGTTGATAAAGTGTCTTCTGCATCGAGCTTCTAATATTGAATTTAAACGTGAATTTTTTTATTGTATTTTTGTATGATGGTAGCTCATTTTTAACCTGTCTTTAATGGAAGTAATATAAGTTTTTAATCATGATATTTCTTTACAGAAATATATGCAACTCCACCAGTAATAAAAATTTAATTATTTCTGAAGATTTTTCCGATATTTTCATTCAATTTTTGTTCGAGTTCTTAGTAAAGATTCGAAAACCTGTCATAGCAGCTTTTGTTAAATTCATATAAAATTTTAAGTAAAACTCCATCGGATTGTTAATCTACGTTAACTTGGTTTGGTTTACTTCAGAGTCAACAATTTTTCTTTCATGGGGGAGTTAGTAAATTGAAAAGTATTTTGAAAAAATAATGAATGAAGGTTATCAGAATCAAGCACGGAAATCAATCAAATGCTAAGCAAGAAATCTTGTTATTCCCTTTATATAACATAATTTTGATTAAGAATTTTTCATCTTCGTATTTATTCACAAAATTAATATATTGTAATTGTTCACAAAAAATATATATAATTGACTTATGCATACAGCTCACTGAGTTAATATGTATTTAATTTTGTTTAAACTTCCGTGGAATTTTTTATAATAAAATTTTCCATGCGCTAACTTTCGCGAAATTGCTTAAAGACTCCCACAATCATAGCACATTCATGCGTGTATAAATTTTTATGAGTACACACACACATATATATGTGTGCTTTGGCAAACTTCTTTAGCCAATATGCGTTTGAAGTAAGACATATTAAGCTTTTTCATGGAATTTGTTCTATGTATACTTTGGGAGTTATAGTTAAGTTATTGTTGTTGATACGAGTGTGTGTGTGTGTATTATGTATACAAGCACTCGCATATATTTTTTTATTTCATCTCTGCTTTATGAGTGAAAACTGCTGGCAGCAGTTATGTGAAAGTTGAAAGAGTTGCTGCTGAACGCTTTGTATACAATTTTCATATTTCTTATTTCCACAAAATTGTTGAGCATCATCTCGCTCAGCACTCTCGCTCTGCTCTAGCCACCACCACCCTTTTGCATTGTACTCATTCACCTTGTGCACCGCTCAGCTACTTTTCCCATTGACGTACATACCTAGGTAGGTACGTGGTGCACAGCTGCGTTTGAGTGGCACGCATTTCAGCCATGGCGTATACGCAACATTTATTTAAGCTTTCTTTGTATTGTAATAATATTTTCCTTTTGCCGTTCAAGTTGATGGCAGATGATGCGAAAGAGTGCATAGATAAGTGTGAGTGCGAGTGTGAGTGCAAAGAGCTTTTTGAAATTATTGTTTTTTCTTAAACGCTTCCTTCTTTCTGTATTATTTTTGTGGGGAAGGTTAAAGTGTAGTCTACTTTGAGGCGCTGAGAAAACATGCAATAGAAGTTTGCTTTGATTTGATTTGTTTTTATTACATTTTTGGTGTGTGCGTTTTTTTTATTCTTCTTTAATTCATACTTTTGCAGCTATTTCTTACTTCTCTTCATGCAATGAAATGACACAAACAAGCATAACTGCTAAGGACATTTTCTACAACGGAAAATTCCTTTTGCTAACACTGAGATGTTTTGTGTGTGTGTGTGTGTGTGTGCATATGGCTGTTTACACTCTTATATGCACAAAAGCATTTTTGTCATTGCTGCAACGCATAAAATCCTTTATGTTGGTAGCAAAGGAATGCACTTCAGACAGTCCTCTTGCAATAATATGCGAAGTAAAAGGAATGCTTCGAGCAAAATGTGCTAAAAATGTACTTCACAAGCAATAGCACATATACAAGATATAAATGCATATATATCCAGTCAGATGTTCACCCAACAAACGGAAATCATTGTACTCTTGGCGACAAGTTCTGATTGTATTAAGGCTCCGAAATTATTCAACAGCGCGGCTAGAGAGTAGGTATATACAGTCGCGGTTATAGCTTCTAAATTTCTCTCTCTCTCTATCTCACTCACTCTCTCTATCTCTATCTCTCGCTCTCTCTCTCTCTCCCTCTCTCGCTCTCTCTCCCTCTCTCGCTCTCTCTTTCTATCTCTCTCTCTCGCTCTCTCTCCCTCTCTCGCTCTCTCTTTCTATCTCTCTCTCTCTCGCTCACTCTCTCTATCTCTATATCTCGCTCTCTCTCTCTCTCTCTCGCTCTCTCTCCCTCTCTCGCTCTCTCTTTCTATCTCTCTCTCTCTCGCTCTCTCTCTCTCTCTCTCTCCCTGCAGATCATTGAACATCATTTACAGAACAAAAATTCTTAGGATCACACATGTGACCTCCTGATATATACAGGTAATAGTACACTCTCTATAGAGAAAAATTATAGTCCGGTTGGTACATAGACACAACTCTTGTTTATCGTCTTCCACCCACATATAGAACATAATTTAAGCGAACTCCTAACAGCACATGCTCTTATAAAACGGAGGCAAATTGTCCACCAAAGCTATCATCAACTCTACTTTTTTTTTGTTACTTCGAACTATTTAAGCTATTATGGTCTACGAGTTTTTATATAAAATCAAAGAAACAGTTTTTTTCTAGATGGTATATTGCCAGTTGGCGTCATTTCAGAGATGATGACAACGATGTATTTGAAACCATCCTTAAAAAATTAGTAAATGAATCAGAAGGATACTGATTCCGACAAGAGACGTTTGTCTTTTAATGAGTGCCAAGTACTGTTGAATAGCTCTAATAAGGGCAAAATGACTTATAAGCTTATTCCTGGGTTAAGTTGAAGGATTGATGTGTTCGAAGGTGGAAGGTGTTTTGGAGACAACAGTGGGGCTTGTGAAATATATGTTGCTTAACACATTATTCTATCGTTTCCTTAACTTTTTTTTTGCTTAAATCGGGCATCTGGTTTCACTAATCCAACGGCAGCATTCTTCACTACTTCGCAACCGAACTGAGCTGGTCATTACTAAACTAAAGTGAATTGATTTCAAGTTAACCAAACTTCACTGGAACTGAACTTTTTTTGGTTTAACCTGCCTCAACGTAATATGACTTAGCTTAACTTCATAAAACTTAGCTTAACTTGACTTGACTTAACTTAACGTATCTTACCATGACATTAACTAATTCAATATAATTTAGCTTAGCTTAACGTAATATAACTTAATTTAGTTTAGCTTAGGGTAATTTAATTTATCTAAAATTAACTTATATTGACTTAACTTAACCTCACTTAATTTAGCCCAGCTCAACGTAACCTGATTGAAGTAAAATGAACGTAACTTAATCAAAAGTTAACTTAACGTAACCTAACTGCACTGGACTGATCTGAAATTAATTTAACTGAACAGAAGTGGGTTAAACTAAACTAAATTAAGTTCCACTTTACTTAACTCACCTTTTGTACTTAGCATAGCCAAACTTAACTAAACGTAACTTAACTGAACCGATGAAAATTCTACTGAACTGAATTGAGCTATATAAACAATTCTAAATATAACTGAAATTGACTTAGCTTAACTCAACTAAATTTAACTAAACTTAACTTTACATAACCGAGCTGATGATATGAATTGACCTGAACTTAACTTAACTGAGCAAAATTTTCCTGGACTTAACTTATCTTAACAGAAGTTAACAGAACAAATTTCATGTTTAATTTAATTTTTAGCATTAGCCTTATTTAACTGAACAGAAATTATCTGAGCTTACCTTATCATAGCCTAGTTTTATTTCCATTTGCTAATATTGGCCTAATTGACTTAATTTAACTAAACTAAACGAAAATTAACTCAATTACATTAAACTTAACGTAACTTAATTCACGTTCAGTTAATTTGGTTATAATTAACTTAAAGTAATCTATATGAAATCAACTCAACCGAACAAAACTTAACATAATTTAATTTAATTTGACTTAACATAAGTTTACTTAAATTAAGTTGATTTAATTTAGCTTCACTTGACTTAGCTTTACTTTTTTACTTTGCTTAACTTAATTTAAGTTGGCTTAACTTAACTTCAGTTGACTTTACTTAACTTAACTTCACTTAGCTGAAGTTGAGTTGACTTAACTTAAGATAAGTTTACTTAACTTCAGTTGACTTAACTTAACTTAAGTTGTCTTAACCTAAGTTGACTTAACTTTACGTAAGTTGACTTAACTTTACGTAAGTTGACTTAACTTTACGTAAGTTGACTTAACTTTACTTAAGTTGACTTAACTTTACGTAAGTTGGCTTAACTTTACGTAAGTTGACTTAACTTAACTTGAGTTGACTTAACTTAAACTTAGATTTAAGGAACTTAACATACATAAATTGGCTTAACTTAACTTAACCAAATGGCCAAATAAAATAGCGCATCCTACATTTTTTTATAAATGTTCGAAATTCTGCCGTCTATTAAACAAAAAGACTGAAGTCAATAGCTTGAGTTCAATCAAACTCTTTCAACGTGCAATGACTCTCGCCCGGTACTAACAAGCTCTTTGGTAGCCTCTGTAAATGCACCATTCCATCTACGCTCTAAACTCACTCCAACGATCTTTTAGGGTATCCCTGACAATAACCAGTACCAATATGTTCGTAATGTTGGCAACTCTTTCGACATTTGTTTATTGGGAAATTCTAAACCGAAATACAAGTTCATACCAGACTTCTCTCTCACACACACACACGCTACTAACCATTTACAAACCCACTAGTATGTATTTATGTACGTGACGTTAGTTGGGTTCACTTTTAAAAATAAAAAGTCAAAATATACGCTTGTAGTATCGATACATTTCTTACAGTACATGTACTCCTGTCCAGCATATCAAGGACGTTCACATGTCCTTTTACCATTTACTGCCATACCAGCGATCCTCAATTACATTAGACATGTGTGCCTCTACATTAGTTCTATTTGTGTTGCACATCCCCGTTTGCGTCTCCGCTGGCCATACAAGCGTACTGTCACTCCACCTACATACGTGCACATACTAGATTGGCACATACATGTACTATATACGTACATGTGAGTTTATATATATGTACGTATGTATGTATATTTCTTTCCGCTCTTTGTTGCTTGTGAATTTCGCCTGAAGCTAAGTGCAATTCTAGATTTGCTACTTACTCAATGGACAGCTGGCCAATAGATGGTTGCTGGCTTCAATTGGTAAATGCAATTCTTGGAATTGCATTGGAGAGGACATCAGAAGCCATCACTTACCAATACACTGTCATACAAACAAGCATATCTATATATATTTATACATATACAACTTTTACATAAGGAGAAAAAACAAAAAAAAAAATGAGATCGGAAGGCCGATAACGACAGTGGACACAGTACAACTGCAACAAACATTTGTGAGTGCAGCTACTGCTTATAAGAGTATATTCGATTGTTTATTTGTACAAACACATACATACATAGTACATACGTATCGCACATACACGTGTGACACAATTAAAGCTGTATACTCAGTTCCTTTGTTGTCTCTTTGCTCGCCATTGGCATTACTTACATTCAGACACACACCCACATATATATACACATGGTACACATACACACATAGAGTTTCATATTATCATTACACATGACCGTTGTTGTAAGCATTCTTACATTCTTATTGCGGAATCCGGGTCATTTATGAGGACAATACAAAGAATGGTCTATTGGAATCTGTGCTAAATATTCGTTGCATTATCAGTGGTACTCCTTGCTCATTGTTGCTCATGACAAAAGCAATTGCTGACAGCTATATTTATACCACATACCAATGCATATATGTATACGTACATATGTATGTATGCAATTGCAATAAATGCATCATACAATACTGTCTTATGCAGTGAGTGAAAAACGTAAACGTAATTCATTGTAAAAAGCTCACGGAAAAGCTTTCGCAGGGGCAATTGAAAACAATAAGATTTTCGCACTTTGCATTATCAGTCTCAAATTCGTTACGGTATATTAACTCCAACACTTTTTCAACATACCATACACTAAACGGATTATGTTCGAAATGAAAGTTTTACTTCATTACCGTAATATCTACATAACTAGTAGTAAAACTAAAATTTAATAATTATAAATATAATAAAATAATATTTTATATATACTATATTATTAAATTTATAAATCATAATTTGGAGAATAAAAAAAGACAAGTCAAGAATAATGAGCAATCCTAGTTAAGTTTGAAATATATTGCAATTTGGTCCACTTCCAAGAAAGAAGTGAAATAAACCCAACCATATTTACGATTCACGGTCCCAGATTCACTTTGCAGGAGAGAAAATTATTCAAAACCGCTCTCAAGTAAATTTGAACACAAGCATAAAATTTCATCAAAGTCGGTCCAAGGGGTGCAATGACAAACATATGCACAGAGGACCTTTTTATATTTGTATATAATTTACGCTTTTATAACCGCTGAGCCGAACTCCTCCTTCAATTTGTGGTGTGCGTTTTGATGTTTTTCCAACAAATAGAAAAACCTTCATTTTATTCTAAGGCGCCTCGGACGATAAATTTATGAAGAGCTTTGATTTCATGTCAGCAATACATTCGGAGGGCTTGACATTCCCTGCCGTGGGGCGACCGCAATTAGGAAAATAGAGAGATTGAAACGCCATCCCACAGTTCCCTTTTACCGAGTTGCTGTTGAGTGCTCTCAGAGAGTAGCTTGATGAATTTTTCTGTGCGGGAATCTAGTACTACAGATCCGTTTGACTTTGTGTCGATCTGGAGGCTGAATTTTTCGACAATTGTGTCGAAGATACCTTTTTGGCTCACTTTGGCATTAAAGCTGTCAAGCAAAATTTTGAAATCCTGGCGGGAGCAGCGCTTATAACTATGCTCCAGACGCTCATGAAAGACATCCTGGGTCAAATCAGTCTTCTCTTCCATCGAAGCATGAGCGCAAATCAGAGGTAAGTTGACAAATTCCATTCTGATGCGGATTGTGGTGAGAGGTTATCATCCACCGTGGTGAATGCAAGTACTCGTTGACGGAGTCTCTCTCCCACCACGAATATAACACAAAATTTGCGTTGAATATACTCGGGAGTAACCACCTACTCAATCACAGCTTAAATACACACTCGTATGTAGGTATAAATGCAATAAGAAGTGTGTGGGAAAGCTTGTTGAAGTCATCAGTGACTTTCCGCTTTCCGTGCGAATGAAAACCCGATAACTTGAAACTTCGTGGTCGAAAACACCCAAATCTTCTAGAGTTACATGCGAGTAAATCTTAGGTAAATAAGAGTTGCGTCAAGCACCGCAGCATGTTCAGTTGAGTATGGAACTTTATTGTGGCGAAAGTGCCAAATATTAATGTGATATCCGAAGGAAAAACCAATAATTCGAATCTTCGTGATCGAGAACAGCCAAACGGAATCTTCCAGAAATGCATGCGATTAAATCTTAGGTATATAAGAGTTGCGACAAGCACCGCAGCATATTCAGTTGAGTATGGAACTAGGTAGTCACTAAATGAATTTTAGACTTTTTCGTGGTTATTCTAAATATTTAGTTTTCTTACACATAAAATATTCAGCCTTATTTGCATAGTAATCCAGATTTCCTTAAGATATTGCTGCCTCTTGAACATTTAATTTGCGATTAAAAAATAGTGACCAGCGTTCGGCGTCCAAGGTTGAGTTGCATTTAATCTATTTGGGTAGCAGCTTGCTTGTAATGCCCGTAGAGGTCTAAAGGAAGGAAGTTGAGGAGAGTAAGCAAGAGTTGTTGGCAGTGCTTCTGTTAAAGGGTTAACAGCCGACCGTTGAACTCTCTCTAGTTTGCTCCTGTTAGTAATTTGTTAGTAATATGGAGTACCGGCTACCTTATGGTAATTAAGTATAAAAACTTCTCAAAAACTGAAAGTGTATTATTTAAAGTTAATAAAACTCTGTAAAGCACAATAAAAGAAGAATTTATGAAGAGCGTAAAATTGAAAAAATTAAATATCGAATTTAATAGCAAAAGTCGGTTTGTAAAAATATAAATTAATTTTTAAAATAAATTGAGATAAAAAAATTAATTATTGCAAATATGGTATATTAATTAAATCAAAAAATAGAAAAAATGTGACACATTAAACTCAATTTAAAAAAAATTAAAAAGTCGTAAATATGCTTGAATGCCGTACAAATATTCCTTTAATTCGCGTAGCAGGCCGCACGTACACATGAAGAAGGCATCATTAAAGAAGAAGAAGAAGAAGCAGAAGAAGAACTTCTTAAGCCAGTTTTATAGCTTCGCGTAACAGCACAGCTAAGGAAGAATATATAAATATATATGTACGAGTATACTCGTATGCCCGAAAATCTACTGCTTTGTACAATTATTACACAATTAAATTCTGGTAGCGTTGAAATGAAGCTTCCACATTTATTTTTGTTTCAAGTTTTCTTTATCATTTTCCATTTTGTTGTAGCTGCGTTTTCTTTTTTTTTATTCATTTTTTGTTCAAAATGCCTGTCACAATTAAAGCACTAATTACATGCACAAACTTCCGAGTGTACGTTTCCACGGATTCAAGGATACGAGCACTCGGCTTGGTTTGACTTAATTTCCACAAGCGCTGCGCTGAGTTGCCTTCACTTGAGATGAGCGTTTCTCTTCGTGTTTGTTTTTTTTTTTTTGTGTTTTCCCCTCCTTTTTACTCCTCTTCTCGCTTGATATACTATTTTCCTTTATTTTTCTGCTTTTTATTTTTTCAATCTTAGTCTATGAAGGAATATATATTCCAGTTATCGTGCTAACTACCAACTAAAGTATTCTTTCAACTCGAAGCAAAAGCAGGAAGCGGGTGTGCTGAAACGACAGACGCTGAGGTTGTTGAGTATACGAGCAGTGGCAGTAAAAGTGGCAGAATTGCAGCAGCAGCAGCGGCAGCGACAGCAGAAAATGTGTGTTAATGCAATTGTCGTTGCGATAGCCGAGCATATCCGCCAGCAGCAATTTATCTATGTATGTATGTGCGTTGTAAAAAAATTGTAGTTGCAATTGTTGCAATAAATGTATAGTAGTTGGGACGTCGAAGCGTCGAAGGTATTGCGGAGAAGCGGAGAAGCGGAGAAACGTCGCTTATACTCGCATTGCAATAAATGAAGGAGCTGCACGCAAGTTGCATGGCAACGTGCCGTGGCAATGTGCAAACGTGGCAACGTGGCAACGTATACGAGGACAATGTGCTGTCAATGTGGCAGCAACGTAGAGCCGCAACTAACCATCAAAAAGAGAAAGAAAAATGAAAAAAAAACAAACTACCGAAGAAGCAAATTACACTGATATAACGTATATATATTTTTATATATAAATATCACTATCTTTATACATTCATATATACATATATACGGGTACCACGTGCGTGTCGTGTACCACAAAGACAGTAGTAGTGACAAAGTGTGGGCAGCGTATGTAGTTGCTTACGTATTTTCAAGTATTTTTCAATGAATAATTCTTATTTACACTTTTATATACCTTTCTGTATACTTATAAAACACAAAATATATGTATGTATGTACATGTATTTTCACATTTCACCTACGACCGCTGTAAAAACTCATAGCGAGCTACTTGAAATTATAGTAAAAAAGAGAGCATGTTATAAACATACTTATACCTACATATGTATACAGAAGAGATAGTTGGATTTTTCATTTTCATTTTATTTACTTTTTTTAAGAGAAAGTGTAGCAGCGCTAAATTAAATCTATAAATTTACTTATCTCTATAATGTGGATTTATTTACTTACGTACATATATGTGTGTGTATAGGCATAAGTATGTTATGTATGTAAGTATATGTGTAGGTAAGGGTCTTATCTTAAATTATGTCTCATTATGTCCTATATGCTTTTGGCCGTCCAATAACTAGATGCGACATACGTGTATATGTATATCTATGTATGCGTTTGCAAAATATTTAAAATGTCCATTTAAATTTTATCAAAAATTTTCAAAATTCTTAAATAAAATACTCAACAGAGTAAAAATTATATTTAATGAAATTTCTGTCAATTTTTGGCATACATTTATTGCGCAGTTTAATATTAACCTCACGCTTAGGCACCAAATTAAAAAATGTAGCATACTTTGCAGGGCAGGAAGCTGGAATTAAAAATTAGCTTTAATTATAATACACCTTGCTCTTATATGTTGTAGACCACTTAAAATAGATATGTAATTAGTAATTATCGACTTTTCATTACAACGTCACTCTTGCTGGACCATTGATTCCGAGCAAATTGTAGGTTGAACCATATGTATGCTTAGTTAGGATTACTATTATTTGCAAGCGCAAAGCAAAGGATCTACTATTTTCTCAACACTTTGATGTGCTAGATTGATTCAAAATGTTACCCCGAATTTGCACTGCTTTTTTGTAATCAGTACCATGGATCTACGAAAAGCATATATGTACTCAATTGGCTCTTATAAAAGTAGATGGTCAGTTCTTCTCTTACCATGAACAAACTAGATTCCACATATCTGATTGCTCTGAAATTCTTAAACAAAATTCTCCATCAAGGAGAAAAACTACACAGAGGAGATGAAGTAATACTATAATTTCACATCAAAGCACATTTTTCCTATAGCTGTCTGGTCAGGCCATTTAAATGAACGGAAAAGTGCAGAATACGATCTCGTAAGGTAGAAAGAAATAAAAAAGTGGACAAATGTTAAAGCCAAGAATTTAGCTTTATTATAAAGACAACCATTATGTTTTAAAACTGATTTCGGGCAAGTGACCGCCGAGAAAGCGCGAAAAAATTCCAGCCGAGACTTTTGACCATTTTTTTCGCAATTGGTGGCGTATATCAGCAACAAAGGCGGAATATTATATTCCGACAAAAAATTGTCCAGTAAGCTCAGCAAAAGTTTCCTTCAATAAATTGATTCTTTCGTTTTCTTGTAGCGCCATCTTATTGGAACCAAATGTCGTCCACATTGATTTTATCTACATCATTCACTAAAGAGTCATTAATAACAGCTCCATAGTAATTCCCATTACCTGTAACTTTACTGCCGGTTTTTTTTTAGAAAACATATGGACCAATGATTCCCCCTGCTCATAAAGCCCTCTAATCTTTTTGAGGAAGTAACGACGTCTTAACATTGGCCTGTGGATTATCATCACTCTAAATGATGCAACTTTGCTTATTAGCGTACCTATTCAACCAGAAGAAGAAGTCGGTTCAGCGGTTACAAAGCGCCATCTGTTCTTCTTCGATACTTTACTTCACAGCAGCAATAGTGTCTTCGGTGCGCACTGTACGTCGTCTATGAGGATGCACATTATCAACTACAGCTAACGGGGTTCAAAACTACGGATTCTAAATAAATTGGAGCTACAGAATATCAACAGCAACTTCTATTTCCTTTCTGCAGCCAAAAAATCTGACTGTAGTTTGTCTCTGAGTCGATACGGGTTTTTCAGAATTACTATCAGGCGGGTAAGATGCGATATAACCCATATAATTCGGGTATACAATATTATTCCTTCTATTTAAAGTATTCACAAGGAAACTGAAAAGGTTGTTAAATCATGCTAGTGAAAATGTAAACTTAGTAAAGAGTTTTCCAATAAGAGGCGTTATTTTGAAAAATCCACTATTCCGGTAGACGTCACTGCTGAAGCTGTAATTTTTTTACATTCACAAGTACGCCAGTAATAAAAAAGGAACGAAGAACGCATCAACAACACATTGAAAAAATTCACTATAAAAATGGTACAAGCCTGGCAGAGACGTTTCGTAATACTAAAAAAAATTTCGGTTGTCGTAAAGCACCTTGTCAGATCGCACCATAGAAATTCGTTGCAAAAAGTAATTGTTGGGAGAAGTTAGTTATGTCAAGAATAAAACATGTGCACTTCGCTCAAGAACAACTGAAAGTATTACTGCTGTAGCGAAAAGTGTTGAAAAAACCCCAAGTTTGTCCAAGTTTATGCTTTTGATTAGGGCATTCCACAAACGTCATTACACCGCATAAAGACTTGGGTCTTAAGGTTTATAAAGTTCAATTAACACAAGAACTCAAGCCGGCTGATCATCAACAACGTCGTGTCTTTGCTGATTGGGTCCTTGAAATGCATGAAAATGATCCGGAATTGCATATCATCTTGACTGACGAGGCTCAATGGATACGTTAATAAGCAAAACTTTTGCAACTGGGGCTCGGAAAGCCCAAGATTTATTTGGTTGAAAAACCTCTGCATTCTGAACGGTGCAGTTTATGGTCCGGCGGAGTCATTGGACCATACTTTTTGAAAATGAAGCTGCAGCAGCAGTTGCGGTGAATGGAGTGCGCTATCGAGATATGAATAATGATTTTGTATGGCCGGTATTGGATGGTATTGATCTGGATAACGTTTACTTTAAGGAAAAAGTTTCCGGACTGTTTATTTCTCCAAGAGGTGATCGCAATTGGTGATCTGGCGACTTCTTCCTTTGGAACCACGACAAAGATAAGGTCTACTTTAACAGCCTAAGACCTCAAAGATGGAATTCGTGAAGCTATTGAGAGCATATAGCAGTCACTTTGCGATTTAGCTGATTTTGTTTTCCATTATTAATTGCATATCTTCTTCTTGACAATTAAATAAATATCCGATTATTTATCTAAAAAGAATGCAATTTTTCTTTGAGTACCAAAATAACACCTCTTATTGGAAACCCCTGAATTAATAACGATCATTTTTTATAATATAAATGAAGAAATAGTACAGAAGGTCGGACTAGACCAGACCACGGCGACTGGGAATAATAATTAAACTTTTTCTTTAATGGCTATGTTTGCAGTCATAGACGGACTCCTAATTGTTTTTAGGTGTTGCGCAACGGCTGGCTAGGCTTTTAGTTCAAAAGATTATTAATATGGGTGACGGTTATGCAGTGGCCTAAACTGCCTATTTCGCTAGAATGCCTATAGAAAAATATTATATATTGTTGCAGATTTTATTTAAATTTTATCTGTAGCTACAAGAGTATAGAAGTTGAACAAGAATACCTCTATTTATCCATTGAAAGAAGCTTTTGCATGCTCTTATGGCCAAAAGCCAAAGAAATCTCAACACTTCCAGCGACAGAGTACAGAAAACCAGTAGTTATGAATATATTTTATTCAGAAGGCGAAAGAGAGCAACAAATAAAAAAAGAAACAAGAATTTTGCATAAATCAAGCACAGGCTCGCGTCTTGGCTGGACGTAACAGAGTCGTTGAGAAAGAAAATGTAGCAATTTTTCAACAGCAAAATAAATTCATGTGTTTACATTTACAGAAACAACTACAATAGAAGAAAAAACCCGAGCACTGTGTAGCAAGTTTGTATTATAAAAATCCATCTTCTTTACTTCTTATTGTTAGGAAAATTTTCTTTCAGTAAGAATTGGCACAAATATCTTCGTAACTTTTGGACTTCATTAGAGAAATTTTAATAAAAATCTAAAAACAATTACTCTGTGGCGTGAAATTTTACAAAAAAAAAATGAACTTATCAGAGTCGATAAGACATTCCGAAGTCCTTACAAATAAAAATCTATATACACGAGTATTGTGGGTTCTTCCAATCAATCTTAATTTATAATATAGAACATTTATGGAATAGCTGTAGGACAGTGTAATTATAATGCTTTCCGGCAGACAACACAAGCCGCTCATAACAATGCGAAAAGGGTTGACGAAGAAGGTAAAGAGAATCCGCCGCTGACGTTTACACAAAACATGTGCAAGCAACCAAAAGAACTGAAAGTTTTCTTAAGGAAGAGTTCAACAAATAGACGGAAAAATTTACAAAAAGTATATGACAATGTATAATTCAGTGTTGTTGTTTACATAGGTAGTTTAAGCTTTATATACGAGAAAAAAAGGAAACAAAGTTTAATAAAAGAAAGCTGTTTTAATTCTTCATAAGGTGAATAAAATTTAAATACTGTGCAATCACTTCAGTTAGAGGAAAAGAAAATTGAATTGAATCTAAATAAATAAGTGCTAAAAGCAAATAATAGGAAAATAAAACAATAAAAAAATCAAACTAAATAAAATCAAATAAACAAAATAGCCAAGAAAAAGCAAATATTTTAAAATAAAAAATAAAAAACAATTGTAAAATTAAACAATAATATAATAAAGTAATACAAAACGAAATGGACAAATAACTTCAAATAACTAACAAAAAACCGCTTAAAATAATATTCAAAACATATACATATTAAAGAAATCAAAATTAAATCAAATTAACAAAAATAAAATAAATGTAATAAGACAAAATATACAAAATTAATAATTATAAATTGGTGAAATAAAAAAAATTAAATAAATAAATTAAAATATCATTAAAAAAGAATAGACAAAATATTTAAGAGAATAACAAATTGAAATATACAAAAAATAATGAAATAACAAAATAAATAAAAAACACAAATAAAAATAATAATTAAATAAAGCAAAAAAAAAATAAAATAATACAAAATAAAAAATTAAAATAAAAAAACAATTATAAAAAAGTAAATTAATAAAAAAAATTTAAAATTAATAATTTAAGAAAAAATTAAGCAAAATAAATATTTTAAAAATTAATAGGAAATAATATAAAAAAATTTAATTAAAATAAATAAAACAAAGCAAAGTCAAATAAAAAATTAATTAAAATTATTTCAATCAATAAAGCAAAATGAAATAAATAAAACAAAATTAAAAAGCTATAAAATAAAAAAATAGTAATATAAAATGAAATAATATAAAAATAAATTGAATAATATAAAATAACATATAATAAAATAAAATAAATAAAGTACAACGAAATTAAGTAAAACAAAATTAAAATTAAATTTAAATTGCTTTAAATTAAAATATTTTAAATTAAAAAAATAATATAATTAAATACAATTTAAATTAAATGGATTTTATTTTGTTGCTTTTTTTATTTAATTTGATATAGCTTTACTATTTATTTTATTTTATTTTATTTTATTTTCAATTGAATTAAATTCATTTATGGCGGCCGCAGTAGCCAAGTGGTTAGCATTGCTTACGGCCATTCGGAAGGTCAGGTAGTAGTCCTGGTACGAGCAACATCCAAACGTTATAGAAAATTAATTTAAATAAAAAATTAAGTTAAATTTTCTAATTTCGGTCGCCCCTAGCAATGACAACCAGAGAGAGAAAAGTTATTATTAAATATTTTTTGATATTTAATTATTCACTTTTAAATATTTTTTTAATATAATATTTGTTTAAGTCTATGTTACTAATATATTTTTTTAATATAACACTTTTTAAAAATCTGATAATTCCAAAAAGACATTTTATAACCCTAAAAATAAACATCTTATACATATATTGTATATACGTATGATATGTGCACATATTTTATTTATGGGATCAATACTGCAGAGCACTTACGCAAAGGAAAAATTAAAATTCCACAAATAAATCTTTAAGAAATCAATATAAATGTTTACCCCTTAGAATACACCCCACTCACCCAAACACAAACATCGACATCACCTAACCAGAAATTGCTTTTAAAAATTTCAAATCTCACATTCGAGGTATTGGAGTAAAGTCTGACTGCTGTTTATGGCTTTCCTGTAGCAACATAACTGCTCTTCATCTTCACTCCACACTTTACATGCAGTTACGTTCAACACATTACTGTACATACGAATGTACTCGCTGTGTATGTATGTATGTATATATATATAGTATATAGATGTTTGTATGCGAATATATTGCATGATTTTTATGTGACCGTAAATATCTTGTCTAAATTTATATGCAACTCACAAGTCACGACGTTCGGTTCGGTGTCGTTTAGTCTTGTCCCATATGCTTAAATATACGTATGTATGTATATACATACATATTATATATTGTAGAAATGCTATTACACAAACATACTCATGAAATTGTCCGCATTAATCAAAGCGAATGCGCGTGCTAGCCATTTCTACCAAGTCCAAGTTGCCATTTGCTTGCGTAGCGAAGCAAGAAATATGCTCACTAGTCATGTTCACTGCCATGTTATGTGATAATTCTTGAATTTTTCAAGTGTTGAAATATTCATTACTTATAAGTACAGACATTTATATGTGAGTGTATGTTTTAGATCGCAAATATATGGTATGTATGTATGTGCAGGTGAATATCCAGACATATGTCTTCCAGCATAAAGATTTAATAGATGCTGAGGGCTGAAAAGCGCTTTAAAATATTCACGAAAGAGAAGAAGGATACAAACGTGAGCATAACTATGAGCATTTAAGTTTACTTACATACACTCACGCTGCTATATACATGGTAACAAACGTAGCCCAGCTTAAATATGCGCGAGCGAAGCGACTTAAATTTTACATACATATATTTTTACGTATTTATTTTTAAGCATACGAGTATGTTTGTGTTTACGTATAGAATTAAGCACGGAAATCCATTGCGCCACTTGGATGCCCACAGAACTATGCACTGGCAACCCTTAACCAGAAATATGAACACAAGTGCATATTTGAATGTGACATATATGTAAATATATATGCAAACATATACTTATGTGCAATATATATTTATACATATGTACCATATATTCCTGTGCCCTTAGGCCGTCTGACTCTTGACAAAAGTTCATTCTTGACATTTTCACTTAGTAACGTAAATAAGTATGAATGAACTTACCACCTGAGTATTTACTTATGAATGAAAATTCACATGCATACATACATTGGGGTAGTGCAAAAATATGCATTAAAAAGTTTTTTTTTTAATTAATGGATTCAGAGTAAAACCCTTTCTTCTTTAAATTAAAAAAAGAAAGATTTTAAAAAATAATAATAATAATAATGATAAAAAATTCATTTATTTATTTTTTTCGATATCAGTTGTAATTATTATTATTTTGTTGTTGTTATAAGTTAACGAGCTTTAAATGTAAGCCAATTTGCTTTCTATTCAATAAATATTTTCTTACGACAATTCAGGATTCGTTGGTTCGATCCCTATCTGAATATGTCTGATGAGAAGATGTGGTGATCTGCGAAACAGCTGACGACACTTCTATCATTTTTCATCCTTTAGTTAAAAAACTGAGTTTCACCAAAAATTTGAGAGTCCTTTTAAGAGGAGATGTTACTGCCGGGCAGCTATCAGACCTGGGACAAGTACCTACTTTATCCAGTCTGTAAGCCTTCTTAATTTTCTTCAGAAATTATTCAGAAATATTTAAATTTTCATACTCGGCTGTATTGCATACATAAATATGTGCACAGGGTATAGGCCTTAGGTCTGTTCAGCTAACAGTTGAAGGATTGCGATATTTTTATGAAACTTGACGTTATTGCCAATGGGTTAAATCGGACCCAGTTCACGCCCAGCTCCCGTATAATGGAAATTTTGAAAAGTACAAAATTTCGATAATTCAGTAACTAAATGAGCAGTTAAATAATAATTATAATTTGTTAGGAAAGATCACATTTAAAGGAAAAAGATGAGAAGAGGAAAAAATTTTAGATTGAACGTGGCACCCATCCTCTTTTGGGTCAAAAATTTTATCTTAGAAACCACTGATCAACTGAACAAAATTCTTTGAAGTTCCATATATATAATTTCCATAATACAGAATGAGCATAAATTAATAAAAGGCGTGATCAAGCAACATCTATGGCTTTATCCAATATACCAAAATTTTTTACTTTCCAAAAATCGAAATTTTTTTCCTGTAAATTGCTAGAAAATACTCTTAGAAATAATATAAAATTAATCCCGAAGTTTCGCAAGACCAAAAAGTAAGTACAGAAGAGGAGAGAGCGCGCCAAGCGCTAAACTCCTAAAGTGTTTCTCTATGGTCGGTACTACAACCAAAAAATGCATTGTAATTTAAAAAATTTATAAACAATTAAAAAGTCCACCATTTTGCTTTTTTTTTGGGAAAATGTTTCATTGTAGTTCCGGCCATGGCCAATGTGATACAGAATAAGAAACCGTTTTGATTTTTGCTTTCAGATAATTCGTTTCACAGTTATCGTGTCACTCACCAACAAAGCAACTTTAAAGCCGCCATTTAAAAAAAAAAAACAATTAATACTTTTATACGTCTACTTATCTACAAAAACTTTGATTTATAAATATATTTTTTAATAAAATTAGTTTGAAAAAACACGTCTTTTGGAGGAACCTGACCTTAATGGAGACTAAAGTTTTACCAGAGAATTGCTAGCATACGTGGACTCAAGTAGATATAAGCCCAGTATTTATTGTTAGGTTTCATCCGAAGGATGGCTTAATTAAGTTTAATTTTAAATTATGATTAATATCGCTGTTGGCTTATCATTTTATTATATATGACCCTATTGGGGCAAAGGAGTTTCAGAAATGCACGGCAGCGTCGTGTATTGATTTAATTTGTGGTCGAAATATTCTCTACACATATTTATCGGCTTGTTTTTAACGTGTTTGTCTAAATTTTCTTCATTCTTTAATGGTAACACCCCTTTTTCACCCCTTCAGGGGTAGAACTGCGAAGAATCCTTTTCTATCGGTTGCCCAAATCATACTCCGAACACATTCTCCAACTTTCCGGTCATTTCGATAAGCCTTTCAGAACAAATAATATTATACATAAAGAGAAGAACACTTTCAACTATTTAAAACGTTATATATGAGAACCAGTGGTCTTTAGGATAAAAGTGCCTAAACATTTTTAATAGATAATTATCTGGTCTATAATGTTTGTCAAAATAATTTCAGGATAAAAAATCCCGAGTAAATTTTTTTCAAGTACCGAAGCTTGGGGAAGTCTTTTTAAATGTCGTTTATGATGGTGAACAGTACTACGAACTTTCAGCTGGTTGCGCACCTTCAGCTCTTTATTTCCGTCTAATTCGACTGAACTAAGAACAGAAAAAAATTTTACCAATGTAAAGCACTCTTGGCTGAAGCAATAGCAAGAAAGAAGTTCGAAGTTCGTATAATTTTCGTTCGTATTTATTTTCATTCCTGGAATAAAACAATACATCTTTAGATTTTTATTGATTTTTAATTCTTTCAGTCCATTTTCTTTAATTTTTTATTTTAATAGTTCTACAAATTTTATATGGTTATGGGTATATTCGTGCCAGAAGGAAAAGGGGTAGACCAATTGAAATGTATGCCAATCAGGTCAGAATGATGAGTTGGGTCATCTGTATGAACGCAAATTAGTTCCTCAGTTTTTGAGAGATTTCATCCAAACTTGGTACACAGATGCATTGGTACATTTAAACGATCATGATCGATGTTGGAATCAGCCAGATCGGATTACTATAGAATATTTAATATACGACCAATTTTTAAAATTTGAGATTTTGGATCATAAATTTGTCAAAAAGACATCTGAAATCATGAAATCTAGTATACTGCACTCATATAATGGATTACTCATTGGTGCTGACAATTATCGAAGCAAGTTGATTATATCATGAAGCCTCAAATCGAAAGACTTTTTCATAGCCATGGGGACGTGCCGAGCCGAGAGCGTGCAAAATAGTATTCTGCACACGTCATGTTTAGATATTAATAACTAATCCTTAAATGAAATGCCTCAATTTCGATATGGTAATTTTTTTATCAAAAATAAGCTTCGCTTTTGACCAACTTTTTATTTTATTTTTGCTATTCGTATTGCTTCATTTATGTTTATTATATTTTTATCTTAGCTTTAATTAAGATTTTTATGTAGATAGTCACATTTTTGTTGCTTTTGTAACCGTTATAATTCACAATTTCTAAACAACTGTTCAAATTTAATTACTTAAGGGGCTCAACTAGTGTGACACTTTAAAAAATCGATTTTTGTGACATTTTGACTAAATGCGTAACTGCAATAGTTTCGGAGTAATCCTGAAACGTGTGATATCAGTCATGGAAGTTTAAGTGTACGTTTCGAAACCTTTCGATATTAACTGTTATTGTAACTTAAAAATCAATCATCCGAGGGACTTCACACTTTTTTTTTTAAATATTCAGCATTATTTCAGGCATTTGGCATGAAAAATACCGTCAGATATTTTTTCTTCAAGAGAAGGCCATTTTTTTTTTTTGGATTACTTTTCTTTAACGCCTTTTCTGTCTTTTTTTATTTCAGATACCCTGAATACAGATAGGATGACAGCAAAATGGAAACCTGTTTATTTCGGACCTCCGCGGGTCTCGTCGAGAAGTTAAAATTAACGTTTGAAAATAAAATGTAAAGATACCTTCTTTATAGACAAATATAATATTGATATTTTAAAAAATTAGCTTTTTTTGCTCTCGCTGAAAATTATAATATTTATATATATGTATATGAGTATAAATGTGTATGTATGTATACCATATACACTACAAAATCAGTAATTAGTTCAAAAAAATATATGCGCTAATTACCATAGCTTCTCTACGTGAAACTTGTTGTACCTTAAGGTACCATTCGCGAAAACTCCAATGATTTTAAATTAAAAATACAATACAACTTCACCCATTCGCACACACTTACACACACACACACCTATAATTATATGCATGTACATTGGCAAACGCTACGTGAAAATCGCTGCCAAAGCGATACTTAAATTTAATATCAGCACGAATTTTTTCCACTTATCAACGCTATGACACCTTGGCCGCTCGTGATGGAGCCAAGCAACGACGCACGCAATCTGCCACTTCCCTTAATCCCGGACATTTACGCGCAACGCATACACCGTTATGGACAGAAAGTCTCGCAACGCGCAAGCTGAAATGACAGTCAGCCGGAATTCAGGTAGCCATTAATGGCCATACAGACTTACTCTACTATTTTATGCATATATGTGTATGTATGTAGATGTGTATATGCATGGTGTGCATCTGCCACGCCAGCTGCCATCGACTATCACGCGCCAACGACTAACTAATGCTAATGGATGTTGAGCGCCATAGCGTTAAACAAACTTTTGAAGTATAAAGAGTGAGAAAAATAAAGCATAAATAAGATAAACTTTTGAAAATAAAAACAATAAAAATATAAAGTAAAAATATAAAATAAAAATAAATTAAAAGAAAATTAAAAACAAAAACTTGCAAGCCATAAAAGTAAGGAAAGGCGTAAAATAAATATATATAAAGCATTTATATATATATATATATATATGCCTTTGTTTTATACCAACTCACTTTGAGTTCGGCGCAAAAAAAATTTAATTGAATGAGAATATTGTTTTAAACTTACCGTGTGCATCTTTGTTCGATAACGAGCCACCAACCAGGCCACCAATTACACCGTTACCGCCACCACCGCCACCGCCCAAGCCATGCAGCGCCAGCCCGCTGGACGAATGCGACCGTGCTGCCACAAATGTCGCGTGCAACATCACCGATGTGAGTGCAATAAAAATTTTCCACATTGTTAACATTATCATTACACTTTGATGACAGTTTCGCCTCTTCTTCTTCACTTGTTTTTTTTTTCTTATTAATTTTTGCACTGACCGCAGCAGCAGCAGCAGCAATAACAGTAAGGGAACTACAAAAAAGTTAACGTTAATGTACTGTCTAAAGTTCAGCCGCAGCGTTTGTTGGAGTGTAATAAGCAGAATGTTGCAGACTTCTTGAATGAAAAAGCAAAAGCAGCAGCACACACTTAACTATGTCCCGACGCACGTGTATGTACTTTGTAGGCTTTCGTTATAATTATTTTATATTGCATTTAGTGCTTTCGTGGAAAATCGTCTTCTTCGCATTTGCGGAAAGAAACAGGTAAAGTGCACTGAAAAGAAAGAGCAGAAATTGATATAAATTTAGTTGATTAAATAATTTTCCATATATTGTAGTTATGTAAAGCTAACCCTGACTGAACCCTAAGTATTCATATTATATATGTATATGTAGTTGGGAATCCCTTAATACAACATGCACTTGCACATTCAAATTCGAATTCTCCGTCAGCTTAAGGGTAATATAATATAACGAGAGCATAGTTAAGTAGTTAGTTCTACTTTCTTCAAGCTTAAGAAAGAAGCGAAGACGAAATATCTGCTGGCATCAAACAAACAGTCATCACAATCGCGACTTGGCTCCCACGTCACTGTTGATAGTCATAACTTCGAGGTCATAGCTAATTTCGTCTATATAGGGACCAGTATTAACTCCGATAATAAGGTCAGCCTTGAAATCCAATGCAGAAACACTCTTGCCAACCAAATTCTACAAGTCGCTCGTCATACCCGTCCTACTATTGTATGTATATGGTGCGGAAGCATAGACGATGACTACATCTGATGAGTCGGCGTTAGGAGTTTTCGAGAGAAATGTTTTTGCGTAAGATTTATGGTCCTCTACGAGTTGGTAACAGCGAATACCGCAACCTATGCATAGATGAGCTGTACGAGATATTCGGCGTGATTGATAGTTCAGCAAATCAAGAAACAGCAGCTGCGCCGGCTAGGTGTTCCGGATGAATAAGAATACTCCAGTTCTGAAAGTTTTCGATTCAGTACCCCCGAAAGACATCCATCCCGCTGGAGGGATCAGGTGGAGAGTAGTGCGCACGTCAATGAGGGAAGAGAACCTAACGACAGGAGTCCAACTCATTTCTTTACCAAAGTTGAATTAAAATTAAATAAAAAAATATTTTCAATCAATTACATTACTATTAATGAACTTTTTGCCATTTCTAATTTAGTCTCTTTTGTCGGCCAATTTTTCGTCAGAAATGGTTCGACTTTATCGCAGCACAGAACCATTTTATTGATGGTAATTCGTCCAATCAAATTTTCTTTTCGGTAATCATGTGACACCCATAAATCGAGCTTTTTTGAGAAGCCATGTGAGTTCTACCTAATGCCTCCGATATCTCCTGACAACTTGTACGCTGATGTTTCTTCATCGATTGCAGAATTTAACCGGCTTTTAAGTGACTGGCCGACCAGGACGGGGTAAATCATCCGGAACGGAATCAAGCAAACCTATTCTTGCAAATTTGTCGCACTGTAAAGGAGAGTAGTTTGGAATTTGCAGGTGTGCAAACCTCCTATCCTCGAAATGAAGTCATTTGTGGCTGCCCTGGTACTATTGACTAGTATTAATACTAAATATTCTCTCTTCCGAAAATAAGAACAAAGGCGATTAAGCTTAAGTCCGGATCCTAAAATAAGGCTCAATCTTAGTTCTTAACTATCAGTCGGTGGTAAATATGACTATCTATAATAATAAGGGATATGTTCATACCGCGACAGTGCCGATTATGGACAAACAAACTGTTACTTACATTTGTGGAGAGTACATGCGTATATTTGAAGTGTTTACGCTTGAAGTGTTTAGACGGAGCAGGCTACTGCGATTGAGCATTGAGTTAGGAGTACAAATGAGCATATTTGAGTCGGTAGATGGAAAATAAGGCCCAACCACAGGCCATCAGTCCGTAGCTGTATGGAAGCTTAGCTTCTGCCAGTTTGGCCGGAGAGCTAAATCTGATACCACGGGGGAACACGAGCCTTCGGAGCTTGCTCCGACCTGTTCGCGCGGATAGGCCTCCTCGGGGAGTATCGTGGTGGCTATGACTTAAACTCAAATGCGGGAAGAGTTGATCATGTGTCAGCTCAATGTATAGTTACAATCCAACCGAGTGCCGGACCCATAGTATGGCAGAGGTTTAGATACGCCTCGAACCCTACTAAAATGGTTAATGTGTCCACTCCACACTTCCAATTGGTGACATAATGCTTGCATTATGGGACACTGATCAACACAATGATTTGATCCATTGTGTTTTTGAGAATGTGAGGGTTAGGCTAACGTCGGCAGGTACTCACGTAAAGCATATCGGACGATGTTACTTACAATACATTAAACAAAATAGCATTTAGTACTTTTGTATGTGTGTTGAGTCATCATTTGCACAAGATAGAGAAAGTGGAATCGGAATAGTGATTAGTAGGAAATTAAATTACTTTAATAACTCGAACACAATGAGCCCACAGTTGTCGTTGTTGTTGCAGTAGCCATAAAAGCATTATCCAAAGTGATTTTTGGTGAATGTTCTACTTTCAGGCTTAAGAAAGAAGCGAAGACGAACTACCTCCTGTCATCAAGCAAACAGGCATTCGCGACTCGGCTTCCACGTCTCTCTTGGAACCAGTATTAACACCAACAACAATGTCAATGGAAATCCCACGCAAAATCACTCTTGCCAACAGGTGCTACTTTGGAAATGAACAAATGAAATGTAAAGTCCTCTCTCGACGAACGAAAGCCAAACTCTACAAGTCGCTTATCGATCCCGCATTCCTATATGGTGCGGAGCAATGATGAGCAATGACAAGATCTGATGAGTCGGCGTTAGGAGCTTTCCAGAAAAGGTATTAAGTAGGATTTACGGTCCTCGACTAGTTGGGAATGGCGAATACCGCAGCCAATGAAACAATGAGCGGTATGGGATATTCGCCGACTTGACATAGTTCAGCGAATCAAGAAACAGCGGCTACGGTGGCTAGGTCATGTGTTCCGGATGCAGCAGAAGAAGGGGAAGGCCTCCACTTCGTTGGAAAGACCAAGTAGAGAAGGACCTGGTTTCACTTGGTATTTCCAACTGGCGCCAAACAGCGAGAAATAGAAATGAATGGTGCAATCTTGTAAACTCGGCTATAATCACGTAAGCGGTGTCTACGCCAAT
>JAWMAG010000028.1:115000-185000 GCA_037013455.1 Ceratitis rosa
TATTTATTTATTTATTTATTTATTTATTTATTTATTTATTTATTTATTTATTTATTTATTTATTTATTTATTTATTTATTTATTTATTTATTTATTTATTTATTTATTTATTTATTTATTTATTTATATATTCATTTATTTATTTTTTTTATTTTTTTATTTTTTTATTTATTTATCATATCAGCCGACGGTAGCTCTCACTAAAGCTTGGTATAGTTTTATAGATTGAGTCACATGGATGATGCCGATACCATTTAAACTTTTTTTGGTGCTCATATTTTATGCCTTAAGATCGTTGACGCTAATCTGACGAAAATGATATTATTAATATTACCGTAATTTTTTCATCTAAAATGACTTAACAAACAATGGATATAATCCCGATATGATTTCAACCATTTTCAAGAATTGTCCGAGGAGTTGTGAATACCGGATTTTTATTAAGTTATTCCAATGAACTGAGAATTCTCTGAAGTTTGAGATATATTTATTTAAATACAAAATTTCTTAAGCCACAGGTCGTAGAGATATGGAAATTGGTGAGTGTGTTCTGCGTATAACATCTGATAAGGAAGGATTTTCAGTTAGGTAAACTTTTGACCAATGTCTTAAAAAAAATCGAAATTATTTTTAAATCGTTCAATTTACATGAAGTTGGCAACACAGATAACTTCTTACCTAGATTAAAATAAGGAGAATTTTTATTCAAAAAAAATTTTATATGCGGCTAGATTGTCCTAATATTTGCAACATCCATAGCTCCTTGCTTAGATTGATAGGTAAATGAGTTTGATCTCCGAAAAGTGAACTTGTGACCGATATATTAAAAAAATATGTGTTTCTATGTAGTTTGATTTGCTTGATATTTTTGTTCAAAAGCTTATGACATTTTATATTCAAACATTTTAACATAATAATTATAATTATATATAATAAAATAAATAGCGTAAAAAACAATTACAAATTATGAGAACCATTTCTAAATTTCTTAAGGACGAAATTGCGCGCAAAACTTAATATATATTATATAATTAATGCTTCATAAGCACTCTGAAGCTATCTTCTATTAAATTCTTCTTGTTGTTTTTCTTCTGATGACCTTTTCTTTTGATAATGTAAGCTACATCCAAAAAAAATTTGAATATATGTTTAAAATACTTTCCCGAGTGGCATCAAAAATTAATAGCTAAGCATTTAAACTCGGAACCCTTACTTCTGGAATTCTCCAAAAAGCCAAGAGTATTAAAATGGTTTAGAAATTTATTCTTTAACCGTCCTCTTAGACAAAATCTTCATACGAAGGAGTTTAAACTCACTAAACCATAAAAACTCAAATTTCGCCCAGAAATACGCAACATTTTTTGTTTATCGTTTTAAGTTTTGTGTAAGAGATTAAATTAAAAGATTTTTTTATCGCAGATGTGTACTTTCAGAAATAGAAAAATGTTATATAATTTCCACTAGCTTATTTTTTTAATTTAAAAGAGCTAAAAAGATTTTGAAAAAATTGTTTAATCCTTAAATCAATATTACGTTATCAAATAACAACCATGTTTTTTAACAGTAGCCACTCAGTTTTGGTAAGATTATAGGCCTGTTTGAAGATTCAAAAGAATAACGAGCGAAAATGTTTATTAAAGTAAATCACAGAAGCATAGAATGCGCTGTTAGTAATAATGCCTTATAGGCTTTATGAAGCATAATGACCTACTGTATTTAACTACATCTACATACATTACTTATACAAATATAAGTGATTCTTTTTTTATTATAATAACGGTCATTTCACTCCATTGCATCAACGTTATCACTAAAACGCTGACTGACTTGACCTATTCTGCGCACTAAATAAATATTGACTTACTTCGATGCTTTGCTTGCCTTCCGCCTTCGTTGTCATGCCCCGCAAACGAAAATGAAAAAAAAAAACGAAAGCAAAAACCTTTTCCCAATCTAATCTAACAAAAGCGCAATTTTTATTATATTTTTTCTTACAGCTGACCCGTGATGCTGCTATTGGCTTCATCAAAGCAAACTTATATTTCGCTCTCCACACCAAAATGTGGGTCGTCGAAGCATACACGTGGCATTGTACTACATTCGTACATACACGTATGTATGTATGTACGAGTTTGTCCCACAACCACCACACAATGCGTCTCGTTGCTTACTTAAAACATCATTTCAGTACCAATATGCTACATTACAATAGATATATGCACATACATACACGTATGTATATATAATCTTTATGTGCCACTACATGCTCGTAAGTATAACAACAGTGCTTTCCTCACTTCTCTTCATACTTTTGTACGAGTACATACATATGTGTTTTCTACTAACTTTTCCAGTCGTTTGGCTTACACATTGTATTGCGCCAGCTATTCCCATTTCTATTATGAACTCACTTGATGGCGGGAGGAGCACGCCGTTCGTGAACAAGAGCTGATGTATGTACGTGTGTGTATGTGTGTATCCTTGTATAACGTTTTTGTCCACTACAACATCTCCTCCTGAAACGCTATACGCTTCATCATTTTGTCTACTTCCACACGCTTTACTAGGCCAATATCCAATCCAATTTTTAGTTTTTTTTTACTTCACGACTGTCCACTTTCAGTGCTCCACTTGAAATTGCCTGCCCTCAGGCCTTAAGTTGGTCGGTCGGTCGTCGCGGCATTCGCTATTGGTGTTGCGCTGTCTCAGCGTAGGTCCTCCAGTGTTTCTAATGGCTGTTGTGGTCATTGAAGCGATCATTTAGCACACGCACGCTGCTGAGTTATAACGCCTCGATTGTAGTTGGTTTGTCCACTTTTTGCACAACAAGTCTGGCAATTTAACTGTCTTTACTTACTCATTTCATTTGTTTTACGAGCAGCGTTGATATTTATTGTTTTTATTTTTATTTATTTTTTTCATCATAAAATACATATTTTTTGTTGCTTTTATTTATGTGATCTGTTAACGAAATAAATGTATATATATCATACATATTTTTTTTTTTTTTATTATAGATATTTCGTAGTTGTTTGACTTAACACACACTCATTTCGCTTTCAGTGAATTTCGCCAATTCGGTGTTGTTTTAATTCGTTTCATTTTCTTTGTTGGCATTTTTCAGCATTTCATTTATATACAATATATCCTTGCGCGTATTGAAATCAGTCAATCACTGCCTTTGCCTTTCGCTTAGTTTGGTGTTCCCCAGAGATGCGCTGAAAGCGCTTTCCGGCTTTTGATTTCGTTTTCGCTTTCGTCTTGGCATGTTTTCTTTGCTGGCTGGCGACTCATAGTAGGTGTGTATACATAGCTTTACGGCTTTTCCTGTTTCTGGTGAAGCGCACAAAACAAAACAATAAAAAACAGCAAAGCCCAAAAACAGTATATCCAAAAAACAAGAACAACAACATGAACAACATACTGTTTGTTATTCCCTCAAGATTTGTTTGTGTCTTAAATTATTGTGTTGATTGTGTTGCGCTCGCGTAAACCGATTTGTTTGCTCCAAATCTTAACATAATGAGATTTCAATATCCGCCAGTCTCAGCTTAATTTTATTATTCATAAATACATATTTAGATCTTAATGTGTGTTTATAGGAAATTACTTTATGCGTGTTAATTTTTTTCGGAATTCGTCTACTTCTTCTGTACGGCTAGCTAACAAGAACTTTTTCTGTTCAAAACTCAATGTATCTTTGAATCCAAAACAACTCTGGGAAAATTTGAAAATGCTTGGGATGCGGCCAAGTTGCGAAATATCCAGTACACTTTATTCCAATGAGGGAAATACCTTATTTGCTTCAAGTGGTATGTCAGCTAATTATATGTCTAGAACAAAGATCACTTCGTCTCTCGACGTTCATTAATTGGAGAGATTTCAGTTTAGTCCCTTTGGTGAGGAGAAAATGACAAGATGTGTAGCAATATTACATCTAATGCTGTGGATAATGGCGAGCTTCAGATGAAGTTTATCTAATTAATATTTCCCAATTTTCTCGACTCAATACTCAATCACTGTTAAACCACTTAATTTTTTCCATCTGATTGAATAGCCAAGAAACCGAACGCCTCATCGGTTTGTGAATTCGGGCCCATAATTATATTACCAAGGCTTTCGAAGGTGTTTGAGATGCTTTTCTGCAGGAAAAAGGTAGACTAAAATGAAAAAGTCTAGTTAAATACTAGTATTTTGAAGACAAAATCATACTAATTTGTTGTAAACCAGGATTATACTAGTATTTAAGGGACAAAAATATACTAGGTTGCCATAGACTATGGCAATACTAGTTTTTTTCTGGTCTAATTTGCAAAAATCTTTGGAATATGAACTAGTATTTTGCGGACAAATTCATACCAGTTTGTCGTTTTGCAAATAAAAGCAGAACTGACAAGCAACTAGAAATACATTCATACATACAGCCTTGGCCAAAAGTATCAGGCACCCCACTAAAATACAAGTATTCTCAAATGTGCCTATCATAGTTGCCACTTCTTTTTGTTAATGTCTTACATGGGTGTTTAACTGTTGATTAAACGCATAAATTGTGTAATATTAAAAGTCATAGCACTCTGGGTAAGCTAAACCTAAAAATTGTCATTTTTAAGAAATTCATAAAATATTTTCGCATTTAAAATTTGAAAGTGAAAGTGTAAATTACATTTAGTGAAAAGCTACCAATCCTATAAAAACAGTTCATATTTATCGAAATGCTTAAAAAAAAGTGAAATTAGTTACGATGATAGAGTTAGAATTCAAGTTGTAAGTGAAGAAGGTAAGTCTCAGGTTGAGATTGCCGATTTGGTGGGATGTTCCCGGTGCGCGGTCCAATGTGCTATCAGGCGAGTTGTTGAGACGAAATCCCACAATAATAAATCAAAAAGTGGAAGATGGATCGCAAAAAAACTTTTTCTGCCCTTGCAGCTGCCTTTTTGGATGAATTTAGTAAACCAGTTAGTGCTCGAACAGCTAGAAGAAGACTTCGGGAGCAGGTTTAAAAGGATGTAAAGTCCGAAAGAAGCCGTGGCTCTCAGAAAAGAATAGGAAAAATCGTTTGGAATGGGCTCGCCGATACCAACATTTCACGGAAGAAGATTGTTCGAATGTTCTGTGGTCTGATGAATCAAACTTCGAGGTAAGCTTAGTTAAGATCGTCTTAAAGTATTAACAGCCATAGCTTCTTACCTTAGAGCAATTTTGAAGACATAATACAAATCTTATGAAAACATTATTTTTTTCTTTTCTACAGATATTTGGAACACCAGGTAAGACGTTCGTGAGGCGACGGGTTGGGGAAGAATATCATCCAGATTGCGAGGTACCCACTGTTAAGCATGGAGGAGGCAGCATTTTGATCTGGGGCTGCATGGCTGCTGATGGTGTCGGCAAAATGTTCGTTTGCGAGGGTCGCATGGACAGTCAAAAGTACATAAATGTATTAGAAGCTGTACTTCTGCCTTCGTTAACACGCATTTTCGGCGATACTAATTTAGACGGGGTCCAAATTCAGCAAGACGATGCACAAACCATGATGTGAGAAATTCTCTAAGTATTTCAGCTTTAGAGAATCTGCAATAAAAGTAATGGGTGTTTATTTGAGAGAAGATTTCAAAAGGTTAACGCCGGTAATAATTGTTCTAACCTCGTGCATATGTACTCTTGTGTTCCTCAGGAATCTATCTTAAGCCCCCTATTTTTTAGAATTTTCATAAACGGCATTTCTAATAGATGTACGTGATGTACAGTTGTATGTCTCTAGTGTATTTGATTGGAAACAGCTAGTATGCTAACAACTTAATGAGGACTTGAGCTCAATATTGGTGTTATCTACAGAGATTATACTTAGACTCAATGCGCAAAAAGCGTAAATAAAAAAAATGTTGGTCTCCGAGCTACCAAACCTATTTATTAGATTCAATCGACTTAAGTTATTGGCAAAGCCGAGAACTTGAGTTACAGCATTAATTCCAAATATTCGTGTGATGATCATTGTAATGAAGTAGTGAGTAAAATATTTTTTTTTGACATTCCGATGCCTTAGAGTAACTTCATCTTATACATATACCCGTAAACACTAAGATAAAGTTAATCACAAGTTTAATTCTTTCTTACATTACATTCTTTGAAATCATTTACGGCAAATTAAACTCCCGTTCACTGCATAAATTGAAAAGCGCCATGAACTCTGCAACAGGGTATACATTTGGTTTAAAGAAATACGATCCAAACGATGTTCTTGGCTGCGTCTTGCAAAATTTCTTAATCGCGCGGAAATGCATTTTTATTCTTAAAGTGTTTTTCAGAAAGTCCGGAATATTTATAAACTAAACTTAAATTCTTAATTTCCTAAGAGGTTTAGATATTTATGCCACATTTAGAATGTTTTTTAATAATTTGGTAGGGCTCTGGAACTCCCTTTGTCCTTGGAGAACACACGTTGCACGAAGGTAACTTCGAAAAACTTCTATTTAACTATTTTTCATGAAAAGTTAATCAGGAATAGTGGCAATAAACTTAACTTTTATTAACGAATATATTGTTTGTAATTTAGCATTTCGGGAATTCCATGCGGTTGTGCGTTGAAAAACAAAAAAAAAAGTGAAAAGTGACAAATCTAAATCATCCTCAGATGGGAGACCTCCATTTTGATGACGACACCCACAAATGTTTTAAGGATTACCATTTTAGGGAATGCACCTGGAATGTCCGGTCTCTTAATTGTCCTCATAAAATTAAAGGCTGCCATCACCACCGTCCATGAAGTGCGATGGACGGGACAAGGACGGAAGAAGGTGAGTCCTTATGAAATTTAAAGCAGCGCACACTTGGTGTCGGATTCGAGGTGGGAACCGCCACAATCCCCATCAAAATGAAAATCTTTAACACCACGCTGATTTTTGCCAACGCCCCGATGGAAGAGAAGGTTGATTTGACAAAAGACGCCTTTTACGAGCGCCGCGAGCACACTTATGAGCGCTGTCCCCGCCACGACGTCAAAATCGGGCTTGGCGATTTTTCTGCCAGGGTGGGCTAAGAAGATATCTTTGGTACAAACTGTCGGAAAATTCTACCTCCACGATGAAACATTCCCAAATAAATTTGTTGCTGATCGACTTCGACGGGGCCCGAAATATGGTTGTCTGTAGCACTACATTCCAGCACAAAAATATTCACCAAGCTACTTGGCTGTCTCCAGATCGGAAAACTTCCAACCAGATCGATCATATTGTGATAGACGGAAGACATGTATCCAGTGTTTTAGATGTGCGTACGTTTCGAGGCTCTGTGTATCGAAGAACACCCGTCGACGTTGAAAAGCTGCAATCAAAACAGACTGCCGAGCGGTTTCTACTCAAAATGCACACCTGCTCTCTGAGAGCACTCATCAGCAACGCGGTGTAAGAGAACTGTGGGACGGAATTTCAAGCTCCCTACGCACGTAAACGAAACTATTAGATTTCGTAATGGTCTCAAAAACAGCTAGTACGATGAGTACAGCGGTGTCACGGTGGAGAAAAAGTAGACTGCCTACCTCGCAATCTTGCGATCGACCGCAACACGTGCAGGGTGGGATAGATACCGAAATCTGAAGAAGGATGCAAGACGCACTTGCAGGGAAAAAAAGAAAGAGACTGAGATGCGTGGGTACGAGGAGCTTGAGAAGTTTGCCGTCAAGGGTAATGCTCGAAAATTCTACGAAAGCAAACTCTCGTAGGACCCAGGGGGTGACCTAGTGACGGATGCCCAGAGAATACTGAATTTATGGAAGGAACACTTCTCCAGCCTGCTGAATGAAACACCAGGGGAGCCCAAAACTTCAATTGATGTCGATGGAAAAGTTGTTCCATTACCCGACTATGAGGAAGTCCGAATAGCAATCGCCCGCTTAAAAAACAACAAAGCGGAATTTCAGTTTGCTTTGCCCAATCCGTAAAAAAGGGGACCCCACAGTTTGCGCCAATTACCGTGAAATAAGCCTTCTTAAAATCGCTTATAAGGTCCTGTCGAGCGTATTGTGTGAAAGACTAAAGATCATCGTCAACAAACTAATTGGACCTTATCAGTGTGGCTTTAAACCTGGTAAGTCAAACATCGACCAGATATTCAGCATGCGCCAAATCTTGGAAAAGACCCGTGAAAAGAGGATTGCCACACACCACCTCTTTGTCGATTTTAATGCAGCTTTCGACAGCACGAAAAGGAGCTGCCTTTGAGCAGTACTAAAAGCTTCGTCAGGATCGGGAAAGACCTCTCCGAGCCGTTCGATACCAAATGAGGTTTCAGATAGGATGATTCCTTATCGTGTGACTTTTTTAATTTAATGCTGCAGAGCTGAATAGAGAAGGTACAATCTTCTATAAGAAAGCACAGCTGCTGGCGTACGCCGATGATATTGAAATTATTGGCCTCAATAATCGCGCCGTGAGTTCTGCTTTCTCCACACTTGATAAAGAAGCGAAGCGAAGCGAATAGGTCTGGTAGTGATTGAGGGCAAGACGAAATATCTCCTGTCATCAAACAAACAGTCATTGCACTCGCGACTTGGCTCCCACGGCACTGTTGACAGTCATAACTTGTAGGTCGTAGATAATTCCGCCTATTTTGGAACCAGTATTAACACCAAAAAAAATGTCAACCTGGAAATCCAACGTAGAATCACTCTTGCCAACAGGTGCTACTTTGGACGATGCCAACATCTAGGCTCTAGGCATCTTCGAAAGAAAAGTTTTGCGAACAAATTATGGTCCTTTGCGCATTGGCAACGGCGAATACCGCAGAGGATGGAACGATGAGCTTTACGAGCTATACGATGATATTGACATAGTTCAGCGAATGAAGGACAGCGGCTACGCTGGCTAGGTCGTGTCGTCCGTATGGATGAAAGCACTCCAGCTTTGAAAGTATACGATGCAGTACCCGCTGGTGGAAGCAGAGGAAGAGGAAGACCTCCACTCCTTTGGAAGGATCAGGTGGAGAGTGCCCTGGCTTCACTCGGTTTTTCCAACTGGCGCCAGAACTGAATGACGCGCTAATATTGATTTGGCTATAACCGCGTTAGCGGTGCCAACGCCGATAAAGAAGAAGAAGTTCTCCGACTGTGTTAAGAAATCTGATTTATTTATCCTGCCAGCTAGTGCATTTGAAGAATATATGTCCAGCGTCATCATCGTTGACATAGTTATAGACACATGACGAATCTTCAGCTTTTCCTAGTTTATACAGATATTTCCTGAATAATCGTTGATGGGACAACATCTGGGTAATAAAGTAGTATGCTTCTCCGAAGTAAAGTTGTCCATACTCCCACGTCTGTTATTAATCTGGCAGTTCATCTGCGGAAACCGTGGCTGTCTTCTTTGCTTGTATTGACAATGCTTTCGGATATTACAGCTATAGCTTCAGCTGAGACTGTGTGGTAAGTCTAAAAGATGCTGACGGTATACTATATCCTGCACCATTTACCTATTATTCTTCTTAAGTGAGTCCGCCCATAGTTCGGCTCCGATGTTGAGAATTGTCGTCATCGTAAACTTTCTTTTTGCGTCAGTCGGTTCTCTTACGTTAGCCATCAGTCTATTCTATATAAAAAATTGTATATAGGTATTACATGAGTAGGCTAATAACACACCATTAGCTTACATAAAATGAAAATTTTGAGAGGTTTTGTCAGAGGTTGAGTATTTCAATCCGTGTTTACATTTGAAGGATATTTTACTACACATGGATATTATCAATCGCATATCATACCACTTTCTGTTAAATCATTCAATTTGTCTTGCACGTGTACAATATTGAACCTCCAAAAACAGTAATAACAAATTCTCTAACATTTTAACAAAGCAATTACTACCTATTATACATATATTATAAATGGGTGATTTGTTTATATCCTGTATATACCTGATATATACGCACTAAAACTTTTTATTAATTTAATAGTATATTTATATAGCAATTATGTAATTATGTACCTTAAATATAATACAAATTACTTTAAAAGGCATTTTCAAGTTTGATAACAGTAATTCACCCTAATTCCTATTTAATAAATATATATTTACATTCGTGTATATACCAAATTAGTCTCTAAAAATATCATTCTTGACCTGTATACAAAAGCTCAAGCCTAGATTTTACTTTTGAATTAATCCAATTATTTAATTTAATTTCATTTCATTTTAATTTAATTTTTTTTACTCTGTAATTTATTTCATATTATTCTATTTTATTTTATTTTATTTTGTTTAATTTTATTTAATTATATTTAAAATTATTTTTTTTTTTCTAATTTATTTTATTTCATTGTTATAGTTTATTTTATAATATTTTATTTTATTTTATTTTATTTTTTATTTTATTTTGTTTTATTTTATTTTAATTTGCTTTATTTTATTTAATTTTTTTCCTTATCTTATTTTATTTATTATAACATTTTATTTTATTTTATTTTCTGTTTTTTATTTTATTTTATTTTATTTTATTTTATTTTATTTTATTTTATTTTATTTTATTTTATTTTATTTTATTTTATTTTATTTTATTTTATTTTATTTTATTTTATTTTATTTTATTTTATTTTATTTTATTTTATTTTATTTTATTTTATTTTATTTTATTTTATTTTATTTTATTTTATTTTATTTTATTTTATTTTATTTTATTTTATTTTATTTTATTTTATTTTATTTTATTTTATTTTATTTTATTTTATTTTATTTTATTTTATTTTATTTTATTTTATTTTATTTTATTTTATTTTATTTTATTTTATTTTATTTTATTTTATTTTATTTTATTTTATTTTATTTTATTTTATTTTATTTTATTTTATTTTATTTTATTTTATTTTATTTTATTTTATTTTATTTTATTTTATTTTATTTTATTTTATTTTATTTTATTTTATTTTATTTTATTTTATTTTATTTTATTTTATTTTATTTTATTTTATTTTATTTTATTTTATTTTATTTTATTTTATTTTATTTTATTTTATTTTATTTTATTTTATTTTATTTTATTTTATTTTATTTTATTTTATTTTATTTTATTTTATTTTATTTTATTTTATTTTATTTTATTTTATTTTATTTTATTTTATTTTATTTTATTTTATTTTATTTTATTTTATTTTATTTTATTTTATTTTATTTTATTTTATTTTATTTTATTTTATTTTATTTTATTTTATTTTATTTTATTTTATTTTATTTTATTTTATTTTATTTTATTTTATTTTATTTTATTTTATTTTATTTTATTTTATTTTATTTTATTTTATTTTATTTTATTTTATTTTATTTTATTTTATTTTATTTTATTTTATTTTATTTTATTTTACATAATTTTATTTTATTTTATTTAATTTAATTTAATTTTATTTAATTTAATTTTATTATATTTTATTATATTTTATTTTATTTTATTTATTTTTATTTTTTTGCTGAGTTTTTAAATGCAAGTCCCCTTAACTTGATTAATATTTAATGTCGTTATGTTTGATTGAAGTCAGCAATTATGATAATTCACCCCATTCCGAAAAATTCCGCATAATTTCAGTTATCTTAATTGGGAAGATTATCCTATTTGCACTACTTACATATGCACATATTTAACAACGCTGGTAATATTAAAAAACAAAAATATCAAAAACTGTAAACAAGTGTGCAATAATAATAACCACAAAGGCACACTAGTCCGCACGGGCACATATGCTTCAGTGCTTATGTAGGTGTCCATGTGCGTAAGCTCGTGGAACTAATGCTTATTTAATATCCTAATACAAATACATATCCAAGTATCGTATGAAGCGCATCTCGTAAACGGGCATTTAGATAATATGATAACGAATTTAATGTGACATTAATGGCAATCGATTTGTGGTCGTCTGTGAAAAAAGGATCAACTGCAAACATACACATGCGTTGCGGTAAGAAATAAAAACAAAACTGAAGGTAAACTGTTGAAAAAATAATTTATTCAGAAATAAGAAAAAGAGAACATGGAAAACCAATTATAAGTGGGAGTATTTGAACAGATACAAAATACTGAAGAGCGAAATAAAATTGAGATGAAAGCGGGTAAAAAGTGCTACAAAGCAAAATGGAAATGAAGCAACAGCAAGTAGCTGAAAAAAACTATAAAATGAGTAAAAAATAATAGAGACAACAATTTGCAATACCAACAACTAAATGACAAAATACAGCAGCTCATCTATCATAACAAGTCACAACATAGGAAATGGTAAAAAAGCGAAAAGGGTACAATAGAAGATAAGACGCGCACAAGTGTCGTCGATGTTAAGGATTTGTATTGAGATGGAAAAGTGGAAGGATGTGCTTATATGATGTAGCTATATAGATATATGTATGTATATATATACAAATAAATATGTATGTGTGTGTAGACATAACCGGTGTCACACCACTTGACGTTGAAAGCATGTGACGCCGCCACTACGTGACTTGTTATGTCAGTGGAATACACTTAAGTGAGTCGAAATAAAACTTAAGTGAGCGCGCTTGAGAACGAAGGAAAAGTGAAAGTTTATGCACTTATAATACATATACATATATTTATATATTTCATCACATGCATGTATGTATACAGTAACATACAATACATTATAGTATATACACAGCATATTAAATATATACGCTTGTTCTATCAACCAATTTGGTTGAGCATGAGTGTGGATATGGGTGGGAGCGTGTTTGTGCGTATACGCGTGTGTGCATGGAGTACACACACACCAATATGCGAAGTTTCCATAATTGAGTTTGGTGACGAAAATGAGCAAAAAATGTGTTTTGCGGGAAACAATTGGATTTCATGAGTTTTCTGTGCAAATAAAAAATAAATGAAAAAAAATACACAACTGAAAGCGAATTGCGACAAATAAGTGGAAGAATAAAAAAAATAAGTACGCTATTATAAAGGAAAGACAAACAAAAGTGGTAACAAAAACATTGCCAAGTGTGGTCGTGGTCGTAATATTATCTATATATACATACAGACAATGACGTACATACGAGCACATATACCATATATCAATTTGGCAAACAAAACCGCAAGAAAATAATAAAAAATTACATACATATATTCATATATACTTATATTGTATGCAATAGAATTCATTTTGATTCTTTAATCCATTACATGGTGGGCGAAAAAGAATGTTTAAAGTCGCTTTCACTCCAAAGTCTTGTCTAAACAAATTACACTCAAGCTAACTCAACTTAAGTGGAATTTCTTATTCTAAAAATTGGTAGCTAATCTTTATTAAAATAGCTTAAAAAAAACACCCGAAATTGTGTTTAAGAGAAATAAATCGACTTTTAATAGTCAGCGGACTCCAACTAGTTCAACGGTGCGTATACGTAACATAATTACTTTATATTGTACATATATACTTTTTAGAGAAACTAGGTTAATTCCAACTTTTGCTATTCAAGAATTGATGAACCAACACTAGTGGCTCAAAAGGAAAGAACACTGCAGCCTTTCCTCTGTTGCAACCAAGCTTTGCGCCACGGTCCGGATTTTACACTGCACCATCCGGTTGACTGAACGCTAGAGCAATTGAGGAGGTTTAAGGGGTTCATAGGGGAGGATAAATCCTTCAGATTCATCTGCTGCTATAGAGAAATTTTCATGATGCTCAAAGATATGTGTCTAACAGAAACTAAATTTCTCACTAAGATCATCAAATTGTCTCTGACCGCTCTAACTATACCCGACATATTGAAACAGGGTATTGAAGCCGGGAAAACCAGCATATAAATAAGAATTTTATCGGTCAATATCTCTGTATTCCTCAATAACAAGACCTTGCTGCTCGGGCTTTCGCCCATCACTTCAGCTTAGCAACAAATCACCATGACTCCGTAAATTCACAGCTCCACCACCGTTTTTTACGTCGCCAACGTCCAACTAACTCCTGGAATCAACCAAAGGCTGCTCAGTGCGCGAACTGAGGTTCTGTTTGTATTTGACCTATCAAAAGCCTTTGACACGGTCAAACATTCAGTGCTACCATCGAACATTGAGGACAGCTCGTTACCGCCGGGGTTGAAGAGCGGTCGACAGTAACGTTAGCAGTTAGCCGATCTGGATGCCGGAGACTAATATTCTCTCAGCAAAGAAACATAATTTAATGCTGTGTAAAAATTTTCTACTGGTATTCTACCGCAGAGATTATCTTTACAGACACCTGCTGGAGGCTGGAACTTCATTGAACACCATATCGCAATACGGCTGGGCAGGCGGAGCTGTCAATACGTTTTTTACGTCATTAACAGAAAGTGCGTCAACAACTTTACTAAATTTCACCCCGTGGGTAACTTAATCCGAGTCGAACCACATTCCAAAATTAGCTGAAGAGCTCGAACTCCCTTTCAAGACTCCGGTAATACAATTAAGGTCTGAATACTGTAGTAGACTCAACTAGTATCTACACAGACTGGTTTCGGACATACTTAGCATTTGTAATAAGCATGTAATAAGTGCCAGGACAATACTAACGACACGACATCTTTGCATGTCCACTGAAACTCGCTCATTTAATAATTTAATTCACTCTAACCAATATCTGTATTCATCATATATCAGATACCTTACTGTCAGCTTTAGGAATAGTTTTGCTAAATTCTTTTCTCCCCATAACAAAAAAAGATCCCTGTTTTCCTCTGAAAGCCGTTTTGTTTTTGCCCTACATTAACAGACAGCACTTGCAATTTTGAATGTTTTTAAAAAAAAACTTCCTATAACAGTTTCGCAGAATTGCAGTAAATCCGTTTTAATTTTGTTTTTAGAGCTTGAACTTCAGCCAGGCTCACATCATTTTCCAAAACCTAAAAATTTGATTATGACCGACATGAACATAATTAAGAACGACGCAACGAGACTAATAATTTTGGGTAGGGGTTGCTTTGTCTTATAATTGCTTGTGTTAGCTATCGGGCCTCACATAGACGATGTTAAAGTCCATGGTGTTCAGATGCAAAAAAAAAGAACACGCCTCAAATACGTTATAATGTAAAGGTCAAATTTTTGATATTCTGTTTAGAATAATATTTGAAATGATCTCACTCATTGTCGGTCACTTTCTGTGGTTTCAACCCTATACCTATGTATGTGTAGTTCGATTTACTTCAAATTCGATACATATGAGTATATTTAATTAGCTTAGCAGGAAGACTACATTTTCTTTCGGGAAGGGAACCAGGAACCGATCAATAAAACCCGTATTTATTGTTTTTTTATATTCTATTTATTCCAGAAAGGGAACAGTTCTATTTTAGGAAATACATATGTATGGTGCGATGTGGTTCAACGGAATACATATGTTTTTCGAACAGAATTCGAAAAGTGGGAATCTACACTATGATCCTCTCAATAAATGTGAGCATGAGACTACCAGACCACTGCAGAGTCTTCCAATTAGAACTTTTTGCAATCATGGAAGCCGCCGAGTGGCTGCTCAAATCTACGACAGCAGGACAAACACTTACGATATATTCCGCCAGTCAGGCTGCGATCCGATATTTACCATATAAAAAGTAGCTATAAAATGTAGAAGCAATCTGAGCAAACACTCGACTAAATGCAGAACTGGCAGACAATTGCTATCTATCGAGGGAAGGAATCACAATGAAACAAGTACACGATGCATGTTTACCTTTATCCACGGCAAATGCTTCAACTAGCCTTTGCCAAATAAGCTGACTCAGTATATCTGGACGAGATCACTGGGAACATGACCAGACAGCTATGGCCAATACGACAAATGTAAAATCAGTTTAAAGATCTTCACGGGAAAAGAATGAGCTACCAGTCTAATGATTTTTGCCGCGAAGAAGAAGAATAGTCCATTAAACACTACCACTGGCACTGTGCAACTTTAAAATCTGTGCGACATAAGGTCCTTGGGAAGTACTTCTTCGACTGTCTCGCTACCTATAGGCACTCGAAATGGCTTGTATATTGAAACAGGATTTAGCCGAACCCAAGTTCGATGGGCTCGAAACAAAAATGATACTTTCTTCACGGGAGAGCGATCACCCACAGATTACCAAATATTAGTATTATTTGGATATAAGCGTGCGTGGGTATGCTCTCTGGCAAATTTTATTATTCTGTGACAGCGTTTTGGTTTACTTCGAGGCATTGACATTTACGTGGCCTAGTTTAAAATAAACTTTAGGAGATCGCTTAAAATTGCACTGCCACTAAAAGAGTTTGTTTTTAAATTCAAATAGGAATATAATTATTATGAATTTTTAAACTTTCAAGTCCTGGTTCGATCAACATCCAAAATTATAAAAAATGAAGTTTTCTAACTGCAGTCGCTCCCCGGCAGAGAATATAAAACCTTCGGAGTGTATTTCTGCCATGAAATCAAAGCTCCTCTTAAACAACCATCCACCATTCGAAGTCAGCTTAAAATAAACTATAGATCCCCCCGTTTGTTAGTAAAATACCCAGACACTAAACCAATATAACTTTTTGCACTCAAAACATCGACAAAAGCTAACTTTGCTCCAATGAAAAAAAAAACATGAAATAAGCACACCCTTCGTAAGGCTAAAAGCTGACATCACCGAAAAATTCAAGTAATTATTGTGCCACGCTTCGAAAAAGAGCGGCTGCTGTAGTCGAGTGAGAACCAATGCGTATTTCTAGTTGAACTATCGTAGTTTCGACAAGTGGTTTGGACAAGAACACCAAATATGTCAAGAACATGTCTTTTAGAGCACCAAATATACTAAAGCAAGGAAAAAGCAAGTCAAAATCCTAAATATTTTGAAGTTTCCACCTGAAGCATGGGGCTTTACTTATTTAAAGAGACCCCGCTTCTAAAGTTTCTAAATTAACTTATTTATGTTAGAGAAAAAGGAACTGGGAAGCTTAAAAATGGACAACCGAAGCCAAGGAAAGGTTTGTTAAATCTCATGGAGACTTAGCACCAACAATTTGAACGGTTTCGGAGTGGTTTACTGAACTCCGTTATTGTCATGCCACAACAATTGTTTAAAACTTCAATGGAATAATATTGGAAATATTTTTTTTCGGTATCCTATTTAAAACTAAAGTAAAATTGTTTAAGAAAGTAATAAATGAATTGTTAATTTATGGAACAATTTTCATATATTCAAACGAAAAGTAAAGCAATATTCTCACGAGGTAAGAGTACTTTCGGGAATTCAAAACACTTTGACGGAAATGAAATAATTTTCGAATAAAAATTTATTTAATACCTGAACACTTGCCTCAACAGGGCACAAGTGCTTACGTGTTAACCCTCAAAAGCACCTTTTTATCCGTACCTTCATTACATTCTGAGTATTTTTCTTGTTTTTTCTCTTTCGTGAAGTGTATCAAAGCGATTGTGGTCGATTTTGCGGTTTCCCACCAACTAATACCCACGCACACACCTTGTCGTGTAGGTATGTATGCAGGTGCAATATATGCCATTCGAAATGCCAGTAAGAATAATCGCATACCGACAATCGTAAGCGCACCCAACGCGATACGCGACTTTTGGCGCACGTATGTATATAAAAAATGCATTTTCATTAGTGAAATCTTCATTGGCCTTTGTGAATTTTTGCCTGGGGATCAACAATTTGGCGGGCAGTGTATATACCATAAACACTTACATATGTACATACATATGTGACAGCAGTGTGCACAAATATACATACATACACATGGATGTATGAAAGTACGTGCTGAGCTGAGTGACTGACGGGTTGTTGGGTTACTGGTATGTAGTCGAATGTGTTTTGGTAATTTCATTTTATGATATACTAACTACATATAGTTGCATAATTTATTTATTGTATTATTTTTATTCTCTGTGTATATTGACGCACAATAAACTCACAAAGAAATTTTATTACGAAAAATATTCATACAGCTAACGCAATTTTCATTATGTAATATCCTTTTCGGGTCAGTGAAGTATCGAAAAAGGGCAAAATTGAATAAAATTATATCTAGCAGTTGATTGAGTGGAAATTTATGGGGGCACAATTACCAAAATAAATTGATTAATTATTTTCTCGGTGTTGGTGGAGCAAACTTTAAATTTACTAAAAATCCTTCTGCTTCATTTAAAAAATATTTTTAATTCTGAAAATCTGTTTTAATATCAGTTTCACATTTTTTTAATACTTAGATATTAATACAAGCTTTTGAACTGCAATAAGCGGTGATAGAATTTCAAGTACGCCCTTAACGGAAAGAGGCCTGTAGGAATGTCAATAAATGAGGTTTAAAGCCAGTGTATATGCCTTTCCATCCAGCGATTCCATTTTTAAATTATATAGGTATGTTCTTTTAAGAATACCCTTCCTGATATGCCTAGGATAAAAGTCTGTAGGGATGCTGCCGTCGGTATTTGCTTACACAGAAAAACTTTCCGCTCCTTAACTGAAAGCGTAGATATTACACTAGCATAGTTAATGACCGGCCGTTTGGCGGATAGGGTAACCAACCAAGAAATTCCACCATGCGGAGAAGGGAGCTTCGAAATGTAAAAATTAAACGTGGAAGAGGCCACCACGGTGCCCTACAGAATCCCTTCTTTAATTATACAGAGCATAGAAGTTTGACCTCGAAAATCTATCAATGGCTGACGACCATTCATATAGGAAATTATCAATAGCATCATTGAATGGCCAACGGTGTCGAAGACCTTTCACAAGTCCAGTGACATCAGTACGGTTTCGTCTAGGAGTTTATGGCGTTAAGTTCGGTGGTTGTGCTTTGCACTTTTCGGAAGCCATGCTGATGTACTGTTGGTTTTAGGTGGTGAATGAAATGCAGAAGCACAATACCTCATTTGTCTTCCCTGTTGGAGAAAGTAGGATATCAGTCAATATGAGTCTCTCTTGTTGGCAAGATTCCCCGGTTTTAGCAGCTACGATACTCTTCCCATTTTCTACATATCGGATATAGTCAAAGTGGTCAAAGATAAATTGAGCACCACGATGAGGAATTCTGCTCTCACTGAACCTAGAAATTTTAATATGGGATGCTTATTTCGCCGGGGCCGATAGATTTGGCGGGTTTAGCTTTGCGGATAATCCCTTCAACCTTTTCTCTGGAGAAGTCAAGCGCCACGCTGGTGTTTGACAGTTTGTGCAGGCGGCAATTTATTGTCGCTTCATTTTGTCAACCGAAGGGTGTAATATGAGCAGCCGGCTAAAATAGCTCGCCCACTATTTCGGGCTCGAAGAGGCGTGGTCACCGAATGAAATTTTCACCCGGTCGTCATGCTTCGTCGGATCAAACAACGATTTGACTACCGCCCAAAGCTTGGTTTCTCCAGAAGAGAGGTTGCCAAGCTTGAAGTGTTATTCCCACTTTTGTCGAATCTCCAGATTGAGTTCCATAATTCAGGAGCTAAAAATATATATAGTGAAGTGTCTCAGAGAGGTTAGTTTTATTGCAATCTAAAGTAGCAAAGCTCAAGAGAGCATTAGTACTAAATTTTGAAACCACCTCTGGTACTTTGAAGTGCGAAGTTTCGAGATATCTAAGACAGTTCTAGATAAGGCTAGGCAAATGCAGAGGGGGTGTTCCCACATCTCACTGATTTCTTCTTTCATGCTAATAATGCTCAGTAAGTTGTGACCCGCCATTGTGCTATAAATAGACCTGCAATCCTTACGCAAACGAATAAGCAAGAAATGGGTGCATCTTGTGCTGCTATTGCACATGATCTTGGAGATTTTGCAATTTGCTAATACACGTATATTCCATCTTACTCCGATTCGGCTCCCAGCTCTTTCGGAAATTTCATTACAAATAGTTTTGAGTGACTTTGGTTCGTTACTAAGACGGATGGCACTTTTGGCAATCTCATTAGCTATTTCGTTACCAGTAGTACTCTTATCACCTGGAGCCCATGCCGCAATTCATAGTGATATTATAGTCTTAATTGTCGCCTGACTGTCGACGTATTCTAACCGATTTTGATAAAATTGTATTTAAGCGTTCAAAAGAACTCAGAAACAGTTATTATTTAGTAGAGTTGCCACCTGTTTTCAAATTGTTTATAAATATAAATCTTCTATTAGATTGGATGAGTGTGGTGCTAAATAGCGAAATCTATTTTGAAGATTTGTATGTGCGTCTTTAAGGGAGTTCAAAAAGAATTTAGATTTAAAATTCGGCAGAGCTGCCACCTCCCTTCCAATTTAAATTAGTAATTAAGTAAGATAAAAGAAATGAAATTTTACAAAATGGATATCAAACTGAAGATCTTAATCAAAGGCTTAACAAGAAAATATTTTTATCAGCGTTGCCAACTGTTTAGAAATTATAATTTTAAAGACCTGATAAGGGTATCGAAACAAAGAGATTTGAAAAGCTAAATAGTGAAGTAATTTTTGAGGAGAGTTGCCACCTGTTTTATAATTTTAATTAAATTTTAAAAAATATTATGTTGAGGGTATCAAATTAAAAGGTTTTATGAAGGCTTGTAGTGAAAATCTTTTTTGAGGGATGCCACCTTTTCAGGATATTTCTAAAAGTTTGCTTACAAAATATAATTTGCTACCAATTGGAAAGACCGCAAATTTTTGTCTGAAACTGCCAAAATGCAGGTGCCACGTGTTAAAAAATTACAAAATCTGCGTGGGAAAATGTAGCATCAAAAATCATTCGAAAACTTTGATGGAGACTTCCGTAGAAATATTCAACCATACGGGAAAAAGGTTGAAAAGGTTGACATAAAAGATTCATTCGGTTTCTTATTTTTTTATCAAAATTTATTTTTATGCAGCGAAACCCACTGGGTACAGCTAATTTCAAAATGATTCAGTTTTGATTTAAATTAATTTAAATTAGCAAAATTTTGAAGTAAAACTCGACCAATTGACTTGCATGTACATATGTATATATCTATCTCATCAAAGCAAAGACTGTTGTTGTAGTAATATTTTTAATGTATTTTGTTTGTATAGTTTGGGGAAATGAAAGGAATTCCAAGCAATCATATGCTGGGACAACTTTACCTCCTATAAATTCGCCTTACTCTGGCTTTTTCTTGAAACAATAAATATCTAAATATATACAATTGCACTCTTTTAGCAAAATTATTAAATTTTATTCATATATGCCTGACAACTTTCTGCCAGTAATTTTCTTTAACTTTTTTTCACCTCACCAAACATTTGACCAGTCATTATAACCCAAAAAGCATCTCACCGTGCACTCGCAGTCAGACCACTGCAAAAGGCAGTAAATACATACAATACATACACACACAGCCGCCGTCACCTTCCGGCCCACGCACATCCGCCACCAACGCCTGTAAATGTTGGTGTTGTTGTTGTTATTATAGATGTTGCTGTGGAGCGAGTGACGCAGCGTTTGCTTTTCATTTCTTATATTACATTCCCTTTGGTCCTTCGCTTTATTGTTTTTCTTATCTCGGCCAAGTTTGATGGATTCTTATCCTTTGGTGTTGGCTCATTTATTTATTTTCGTTTCATTTCAGTTTGGTTTTTTATTCATTTATATTTTTGGTTTTCTTTTTTGTATATTTGTTATTGCCTCTGCCTGGTTGTTTGTCGGGGTTAAGGCCAATAGAATTTTTTATTTATTTCGCCGTTTATACAATTCAAATATGTTTGTAAATATGTATGTATGTGTTGTTGCTGCTACTGTTTATTCCTTTGCCATTCAATTCATATATTTCTCTTTGTTAGCAGATTTCGTTTATCTCAGGTTTCCTGTTTGTTTAGCGCATTTTTTATTGCCACCAAGTTGGGCGACGAACGCTCGGTTGGTTGGTTGGTTGGTTGGTTGGTTGGTTGGGTGGTCGGATGTTTTGGAGTTTAGGCCAACTTTCATTGTAACACCAAACAACACATTTACGAGCGCAAACAACAGCAACAACTATGCATACATAAAGTGCAAATGCCCGCAAATAACGTCGTCTGGTAACTGGTAACGCCTGTCAGCTCATTGCAGCCCTACGCTCACTCCAGCTCCAACAGCTCACATCAGCTCAGCGCGCAGTTCAAGGCAGCACAACTCAACTCGCTCGCAAATGTGCTTCATCTTATTTTATTTTTTCTTGAATTTATAAATATAAATAAGTTTGGTTGAAGAAGGTTAAATTGAAATTTATTTTTCTTGGGCTCTCGCATTTTCGTTTCTTATTATTATTACACTTTTTCGGCTGACGGTGTTTTTGTGCCTTTTTTTTGTATTTTTTTTGTTTTTTTTTTTTGCTGCTTTTTGTTGCTGTTTAGATTACTGTATATGTGTATGCAAGCGTATAAAACATATACATAAATTCTGCTGTTGATGAAGGAAAATGAGTAAAACTTTTTCCTATCTTTTATTTCCATTTTTTCACACTTCTACTGCCAACCCATACTCGTACATATTGCATACACTCAACTTGTTTTTTTCTAAACCCGCGCTGATTTTCCTTTTCTAAAATGTTGCCTAACTGTATAGGTGACGAAGAAGTAGCTACTTTAGTATGAATTTTATTCTACAATTTTTTTTTCTCCTTTTAACAGGTCTTTTAGAAGCCTGACTTTCGACTCGCGTTAATGATAAGAAATGTCAGAATTTTTTTTTCCTTTTGTAAACGCTGATGAGCTTGTTTTGTGCCACAGTGAGTTGACATATTTTTTCTGTCTTTGCTTAAAATCTTCGCAGAAATTTTCTTTACACTTTATCCATAAAGCAATGTGCCTTACTCATCTCGCAGACGAAATTTCTTCCCCCTTAATATAGAAAAGAACATTTTTTCTCAACAAATTCCAATGAATATGGAAATTTCATTTAACTTTCGGAATAATATTAAGTACTTCTGGAAAAAAAAATATTTATTAAAAATTACAATAGCATGAAGTTGTAGAAATGCAATTATATAAACAATTTACAAGCAAATATATGTGTATGTATGTGCATTAGAGAAATTATGTAATACAATGTTATAGGTGACACATTATTGGGACTAAAGGAACTCAGGCGTGTTTCAGTATATGTAGTACACAAATATACCTATTTACATTATAAGGTCAAAAACAATATTTTTAATTTTTTATTTTTTTAAATAATTTTTTCTTTGACTATATTTAAAAATATTAGAATTGCTGCAACTAAATTTAATAGTTGTATTATAGCTTATATATATACTTATTCTAGCTGTACCCTGCAACGCTTCGTTGTGGCACCACACCCAATGAATGTACACAACATTTTTGGTTTAACCATCGGCCATGCAAATATAAAGGTTATTTGGTTTGCTAACCCTAGAATATACAACATATAATTGTCCATGTGCGAAGCAATCCGTATCTTAATGAAAGACCATAAAAATTTAAAGTTTTTCCCTTAGCTTTGAGCTTAGTTGATAGTGATGGAAAACGCCCGTCGAACAGGAATTTGCAGTCGTGTGCCGTTGCAGAGCTTCAGCTCACTAAAATTAATTGTAGTAAAAGGAAATCCATTATTTTTTCAATAGATAGCGTTCTGTATCTCGCGTTATATATGTTCGTTCCGCTAGATGGCGTTAGAAAGATGATATTTCGTACTAAAAAAGCCTATCTGACAGTTCTGTGATTGGTTGACTCAGTTTTATTTGAGCATGTGTCAAAGATGGATGTTAACACCAAAGATTCAAAAATTCTGTTGTGTAACTGACTGATGCATCTGCTTCGTAGATCCGTTCCTGGTCCACTTCCCTCAGAGATGTGTAGACTAATCTAAGCAAAAAGCCACTTATGTACCGAATTCCAAGTAAATGGAACCATAAATAAGCTTTCTTCGAATAGGTCCCTTGTCCACTTCCAAAATTTTTTTTTTTTTTTTTGTAAAAACCTTTCTAGGCACCCCAGAAACAATTTGAAAAAATTGTAAGTCAATCGGTCTTTAACTTTTAGAGATTACAAGAATTTTCCAAACGGACATAAAATTTATATATGAGAGGAAATGAGGTTAGGTATATTCACCAACAAACGAAAATTGTTCGAATAAACAAATCAGAAAGAAAAAACAAATTAAAAAAAAAAAACAAAATAGTATGAAAAAAATTCGCTATTTGAAAATTTCCAATTTTTCGACTTTCCTCAGCAAAAGTTTTTTTTTATTTCTAAACCTTCCCAGATTCACAACAAGCAACCTCTGAAAATGTCATCAAGATTGGTCAGGGGCATTCTCGAGTCTTAGCGTCACTAACAAACAAACATTCATTTTTATATATTAAGATATTTGTAAGTGTTGGCCACTACTTCGCTGCTCAATATGAATGCCACGAAGTAAACCAAATGCACCATTCAGATCTATGCTTACTCACACTCAAGTTCAACTCACAGCGAAGCGAACATCTTTACGCACGATCTATGCTTATATCCAAATCAAACTAATTTTTGTCAATCGGTCGGTGATATCTTTGCCGCAAAGAAAATATGTTTTATATTTCGGGCAAATCGAACTTGGGTTCAAATCTCTGGTCCATTTCCAGCAAACAGAAGTACTCCATTTCATCCAAGAATTTAACTTCCCCCGCGAATTTTAAAAATACTTTTTTTTCCGATTGGTCACTCACTGGTCCTCTTCTTATTTTTTGAGATATGTGGTTATTTACAAACGAATTTTTTTATATAAATTGATAGTAGTTAAAATTTATACAATGAAATTTTTAAGGGTTATCAGAATTTCAAAAAAAATAGTTTTTTAGACTTTAGCTTATTTAAGGCAATTTTATACGTATACTTACACATATACAATAAAATAACTTTCTTTAGCATATATGTACATTTACACACTATTTTCTTTGTACATATATGTAAGTATATCCTGTAATTTTCGAGGCAGATACCTTATTATATGCCTTTCTTTCAGTAAATTTTTAATATTAATTATAATAAAATTCGTTTGTTTTTCATTCATTTTCGTTTAAGTATTAACACGCTTTTATTGCTTCACTTGTTTGTCTGTCTGTTTGTCTGCCTCTCTGTCAGTTTGTAAATGAATCGTTGCATACATCGTGGCGTTGTAATTAACAAAATTGATTCAGAGAAAATAAAAAAATAAATAAAATCAAATTAGAGTTAATTAGAAAAATATATAAAATAAATATAGTTTAAAAAACTAAAAAAACACGCTTTTAAAGAATATTAAACTAAAAAGTTGAAAATAATTTTAGAAATTAACTTAAGAAGAAAGCGTGGGCCGCTTTGTGCCATAATTTTCAAATACCGAGCACCCTACCCTTTTCTCTCAATTATAATAATTTATTGACGCAATATTTTACATCTATGAAATAAAATGATTTATAAATAAAATAAATACATACTCGAACGTAAGCTGCTATATATACTAGGTCTGGCCTAGGCAACACTAAGTGTTGCCAGGTGCAATCTGACATTTCCATTGGAAAGTTTGACATTTTTTAGCATAACATCACTCAGAACGTTTTGTCATTTAATAGTGAACTGTTTTATTTTCAGGGAATTAAAAAATCTCGGCCAAAAAATGGAATTAACTCGTGAACATTTTCGTGCGATCATTTTTCACAACTTTCGACGTGGATTATCACGACAAGAGTGCATCGATGAACTAAAATCTTTGTATGGCTATGAAGCACCATCCTATAGCACTGTGAAAAACTGGTACAAGGAATTCAATCGTGGCCAACGCTCGCTCAAAGACGAATTCCATGAAGGTCGTCTAAAAACAGCCATTGTGCCAGAAAACATCGATGCCGTACGTGAACTGATAATGCAAGACCGTCATGTAACATACCTTCAGATAGAGGCATGCCTATGCATACATTCGATATTGCATGAACACCTGGCACAATTTGACAATCGCTCAAAAAAAGGCTCGTGTGGATTGGTGTAAAGAAATGCTGAAAAAATACGATCGCGGTGCTTCAAAAGACGTTTATAAAATCGTCACAGGTGACGAATCATGGATCTATACGTATGAGCCCGAAACAAAACAGCAATCGACCGTGTGGGTCTTCCAAGACGAGCCAAATCAAAAAAAAAAAAACCATTTTCGTTGATAAATATTCGTATTTTCATTATTAGGCCAGAAATATATATAGCAGCCTACGTATACATACATGTATAACCGCTGAAGGGATTTTCGGCGAAGCTTTTTTGGTCTGCGTCTTTATTTTTTCCCAACAAATGGAGGAATCTACAATTTCCACTAAGAAGCCTCTGAACGGCTAATAATTTTTATGTAAGGAGCTTTTAATTTTCATGTCATATATACACTCGGGGAGCTTGACATTTCCTGCGGAGGGGCGGCCGCAGTTAGAAGAATTATATTATTTTTTCTTTGCGTTAAATTTCTGTAATTTTTAGATGTCGATCGGATCTGGACTCGAACACTGATCTTTCAAATGACAGTATATACTGTGGTAGTATAAAAAATGTTTCATTTATTTTTTCAATCGCACGTAGAAAATATTTGAATAACAGACATTTCTTATACCCAGAGAATCATGTAACAAAGTTTTTTTTAACTAAAATAAGTTTAAAAACAATATAACAGTAGTGCCATTCAAAAGTAATTGTTCCTATATTTATTTTTTTTTTTTTATATATATAATTGCTGCTATGTTACCGCTGAAGCAATTTTCGGCCTCCTCATATTCGTGATGTGCGTTCTTGATGTTTTTTCAATAAAATGGAGGAGGGACCTACTCTAAGCCGCCTCCCAACGGCCGATGGACTGTTATGAGGAGAAATACACTCGGTGGGCTTGAAATACCCTGCCGAGGGGCGATTGCAATTAGAAAAATTTATTATCTATAATTTTGAATGTTGGTTGAACGAATATAAGAACGCAAATTAAAAGTTATATTTATACTCTACTAAAAAAGAAAGTTTAGAGCAAAACTTTTCTCAATTATATGCCTATGTATGGCCACACTCATATATATGTATTGTATATATATACACAAAAGTGAATATAAGTTTTTATTAAACAACATAATTTCATTTGCACGCCATTTTGGTGGTCACTCCACTTTGTTTTATTCCACTTTACATTTCGCATTAAGCTTGCTTGCCACTTTAAAGCGCTTAACGCGTAATGGTTAGCTACTTTGCTGGCATTAAAGTGTCAACTTGACATTCAGCGCTTTATGGTGAAATGTCCGCATGAGCATGAGTAACTTAATTAACACGCAACGCAACAAACGATCGAGTACAAATGTATAGAAAGTGGAGAAAAAAAAAAACAAAAGAAAAACAAGCAAAAAACATTATGTCGCGCCTGTCTAAGCGCACATTTAAAGCATTAAGTATTGAAAGTTGACTTTGGAAAAACTTTCAAAAGCAATTTATTTACTCACTCATTTATTTAGCGCTTAAGTCTCATAGTTAACCTATTGACCCATGAAAATCGATATTACAAAATAATAAATAAAATATTTCATTTAAAGACAAACAAAAAGAAAAGGATGTTTATTTGTATACAAAATATATACATAGGTATGTATATACTGCAATGGTCGTAAAACTCATTCCAAGACAACGTTGGCTTTCCAGCGATTTTATAAATAAATAATTAAATATCGAAGTTTTGGAGAGTCAAGCAAACTGAATACTCTGTTTTAAGTTTATTGTTGAGTTAAAAGTTTTTGAAAAGTATTGACCTAAATTAAAATATAATATATCAGAAAAAAGCTAGAAATTAGTGATTAAAGCGAAAAAATATTAACTATTTATTTAAACATGTTGCTTCACCTTCAAAATAGATGCTCTTCCGAAATACGAGGCTTATTCAAAAAGTAAGTGCACTGAGGTTCCCACAGCCGGAGGAATTTCATTTAGTGTGACCAAACTTCTAACCTTTACAACGAGATCGTTTCGAGGTGAATACGTTGATAACTGTCAACGCGACAAAATGTTTCATGAACAATGTATATTCAATTTATCCGCAAAAGGCGGAATACACATCGTCGTCTGTTACGTATCTCGTTTGGTATAGAAAACTTCCGTTTGAGATTTATAATGAGGTGAAAACTATACCTATATGATAATAAAGCTATAAGTCATACCATTGTGAACAAGTGGTGACGCGAGATGAAAAACGGTGGTACATCTGCACCTGCTGCACGACTATACCACACGACACACGGACAATGTCACGAAGGAACTATTCGCCTCGTTTATATGCGATGTCCTGAACCATCCCACAAATCCCTCTAATCTCTAATCTAGCACTTTTAGAAGCATTCTAATCTACCTCCCTGAAGCAGCACATGGGTAGAAAAAGGTTTTCACCGATGAGAAGGAAAAGGAGGAAGTGAAAAAGTGGACGAAGGAAACTATATCGAGAAAGACATATAAAATTTATATCCCGCTTCACCACCTGCATAAAGAGAAATTGCGAAAAATAGCTTACATTTTGTACTAAAGTATCATGGAATTTTTTTTTTTTTTGTTTTGATTAGATGCAAAATTTTTGAAATTTACAAAATTCAGTACACTCAATTTCAGAATATGCCTCGTAACATCGAAACATATTTCAAGCACATTTTATGGAATTACTCTCGGCGAGTTCTCTTTTATATCTCCTATCAACTGAAAACGGGTGACTGGAAGTGGTAATCTGAGTTTTGAAGAGAATAAAAGTTGGTCGGAATCATATCACATATCGAAGGTGACTGCTCGGTTATATAATATTAGTTGAACTTTTGGTCAGAATTCCAAGAAAGCCGCCATAATCAAAAAAAGCAGCCAAGATTACTCTGACATTTGATCACCTTTGACTTGGTTTTTCGGTTTTGGCTTAGTTGGAAGAAGCTTGCTCAGTAGTCTAATCAAGATAGCAAACACATGTCTCGTCGCCAATTACAAAGAGTTTTAGGTAGGTGTGGTTGATATTGACTCGTTCTAAGATGGTTTCAGCGAACCTTAAGTTTTAGACTTCTTGATGAAAATCAAGTCTTTTGGAGCCAGTTGACAGCGGAAGTTTCTATATCTCGTTTCAAATGGTACAAATTGATTCATGAGATTTAGAAGGAGAATTTTTCTTCCTACACTTTAATGCTGTTAAGATCAATTGAAGGCCGACCAGAACAAGGCAAATCTTCCAGCACATCTTGAAAACATTCTTATCGCTCATTTGTACTTTGTCTTCATCAGAAGTTTTCTGTAACATTTTCAGCAAATCGGCACATGAAATTCCAGTTGCGATATATAATATTAAATTTTTTGTTCGGTATCTATCGATTTAAGGTCGTTGTACAAACTTGCAATGGGCTGACAATATTGAATGTGTTTACAGCTTAACAAATCGCTCTCAAACTCAACTTCACTTCAGATGCGCGAACTTAGCTGCAAAAAGAATTTTAATAATCTCGTTAAGCGGTATTCGTAAACAATCGATATACAGCACTTTTATAAAAGAATTACATGATACTTTGTGGCCTCTTAACAGAATTTTTAAGCTGCCTTCAAATGGCAAAAAGCTTACTTCATGCCAGAAATACAATCGGCGGTATTAGCATATGGAAAAAACTTAATTTTTATTCTAGACGCAAATTTGAATCCACAACCAACGCACTAGGAAACCACAAGTCACACATTAAAATTTCTTAAAATAATATATTTTAGGCAAACACACATAAATTATTAAAATTAAGCATCAAAGTTACGTTTCAGAAATTTTATTACGTTGGTCATCACTTTTGTGGTGTGCTAACCTCCTGGACCGACCAAAATGCAAAATTATAGAAAATTAATTTTTGCAATTAAGGTCGCCACTCGGCAGGGTATGACAACACCTCCGAGTGCATTTTTAACATGAAATTAAGCAGGGGTCGTTGAAATGCCCATTTTGGCACAAAAAGAAAATTCTGAATTACAAATTTCACGAGAATATGACAAAAGAATATTAATATTTGGCGCTGAAGTATTTTTCGGCCGATGAGCTACAGAAATTTGTGGAAGGATTTTCAGTTTGTTTTAATCCATCTCCAAATTGCTGCCTGCTTTTTATGAGGAGGAAACTCCATGCAGATTAGTGATCAGAATTCTTTCGGCAGAAGGAAGAACCCTCAAGGAAAAATATTGACTAATTTAAGTACTTCAAGTGACCATCTACTATTTGTGACTAAAAGACAATTTTTTGAAATCCCTAAAATAATATATAATAAGACCAGGGGATAATTTTGTGAGTTTGGAGGTCTATCGAATTGTCCCTTAGTGGTAAAGAAATTTTTGTTTTGTTTCGTTTTTATAAAAACAGGCTAACTTAGTATTTCAAGGTTTCTACACCTATTTTAATGTCAAAATAAACTTTTATTCCAAACAATAACAACAAAAAATATACATATATATATATTCGAAATAAAAATAAATAAAAAGTAATGAAGAAAAGGATACAGGTATGTGACACGCCCACTTTTCCAAAAAAAAATGTTAAGGTTATTTGTCCTGAGTTAAAATCCCTATCAAAAAATACTGTCTACTCAGCGAGTTATTAATTTTGGTCATCTGAATCATAATGCGCCAGCTCGCACCAAGTAAGACTATAGCGCTAAGGCCGAGTGGCGACCGCAGTTAAACAAATTTGAAATGTTGGTAGCAGATATTATTTGTCCTGGACGCCGGTATCGAGGTCTCAAACCCTTCACTTGCGAATGGCAGTACGCAATGCTAACTACTCGGCTATCCCCGATGTCGCTTAATAATAATAAAAAAAATATATTGTTATGAACATTATTCTTAGAAATGCTTATTTCTGGAAAATTGTATTTTTATTTAGTATTTATTATTATTTTATTTTATTTTTTCTTTCGAATTGCATGAGGTTCATAGGGAGCTATAAATGTAAAAAGTACTTAGATATGCAGTTTAGCTAATTTAGTAAAAAATCTTTAAAGATTTCATTGTCATAATGCGTTTATTTTTTATACCGGTTCAATGTTCTATTAGCAACTATCGTTATTTATTTATTTTTTGTCAGTGTAAAAATATGGAATATGGAATGGAATCACTAAAAGCAAACATGACATACACGGTAATTTCTGTTTATTCTCCGACAATCACTTACTCAAACATGACCTGCCAACAACAAAACGGAATTTTCGAAAAGAAAAAAAATAAATAAAAGTCACTAAATATGTTCACTCCGCCAGCTTTTCAATGTATTTACCGCATTTTTATGTTGAATAAAATTGGAAACGAAAAATCCTTAAATTTTTAATAAATTTTTCGAAAGGTCAAGCGTGTCTAGCATACCTTATTAATTATTAAAACTTGGTAAACAAATAGGAAAAGTATTAATAAATCTAATTTTGTAACTGTTGAAAGTAAATAGAAAAAAAGTTGTATAAAAAATTATTACTTTTTATTGAGGCTCGTATTATTTTAATATAATTTAATGGCAAAATATATTTTTTTACTGCTCATAAGGATTATAATAAAATGAAATATCATAACTACGTATACACACTACGCAAATGTTATTGCCGTACGGTTTTATGTACTATATAAACTATAGCCCGTTAAAATGTTATTTTTTTATTATTTTGTTAGCTTTATTTGAATATTATTACCAAATGTTGTGTTTTTTAACCTAATTTCTATGCAAAATGCACGCATTTATTAATATTTTTTTGGGAATGACATATTACTTAGGCTTTGTTTATGTTTTGTACGTGCATTATGAAGTAACTATCATCAAAAAAATACATTTTGTTAGTAATCAACATTAGAACGGTGTTTTTATGCTGGCCAAGCACAGAAGCATAAATAGTTAAGCGAAAAAGCAAAATTGAACTAAAGTAAATAATTTATTCCTGTATGTTTTTTATAAAAAATAATAAATATTTTATGGAAACAGCTGGAATTGTGTGAACTCAATTAAACTCTTACTCTGCGGCAAAGTTATTATTATTCCACTACCTCTTTGTTGGGTGCGTTTTGATATTTCGCCAAAATAAAAGAATACCACATTCGAACGACCAATGAACTTTTCATTTCAAATATACCCTCGAAGAGGTTAACATTTTCCGAGGAGATTGACCAGAATATCATTATTGAAGATTAAGCTATTTTCTTCATAATCCCTTGCTATCATAAACATTAAAGTCAAATTTCGCTATTGGAAGTCAAAGCTTCTGTAAAAGTCTTTATGTGAGTCTTCTAGTCTCACATAATCATGAATATTCTGGATGAACAATCTAATGAAATGGGATTGTTTCTTTTGTTTCAGTGGAAGTTTCCCAATGAGTTACTAAAAGCAAGTTAAATTTAGTTTGTGATAAGAAAGTAAAATTTCATATTTTTTTTTTTGTATTGTACAAGCATCACCTTCGGCAGTAAGCATCAGCGCTTTGATTTAATTAATTTCTAATTTTTTCAAGTATATATTGATCATTATTATTGCTTCATAATTCCATCAGTGTGGCAACTCTGTGCTTTATCGGCGGAGAACTTAGCGAAATGATTTTCAGCTGTTCTTCGTTCGGCCAATTTTTCACCATTAGAGAGAGTGTTTGCAGATACAAATGATATTCAAATGGTGCTAGGACCGGGCTATTTGATGGTGGTATCAAAACTTTTCAACAAAGCTCCGTTTACTTTTAAGGCAAAAAAAAGCATATAACGTGTTTTTGCAGAAATTTCCCTTATTCGCTAATCAAATTAACTTTTTATATTATACAGCACTGTATTCAAAAAATATTAGCTTTCAAACATATCTGAGTTTGACACAATTGATTTAGTGTTACCCGTCTAGTGACAATATTTTTTATTTATTGACAATATTTAACTTGTTCGGCTCATTTGGATTCCAGGTCCTAGCATACAATAATATAAGGAAAAAAATAGTAGACAAACTTGCGATTGAAGCGTTATTACTCTTTCAACGAGCCCTGAACCTACCTTTCCTAGAGATATGCAGGCTATAAAAGAAGAGCTAAGAACTAATAAAAGAAAATAAGAGATAGGTATCGGTATAGTAGTGATGATATAAAGCTACCATACTGGAAGGAGAAAAAATTATTAAAGAAATTATTTTAACCGTACATTCCCTCAATGTTTTGGGAGCCTTAAGGATTAAGGCAATACAATGTGTTAAGAATTAGAAGGTACAAGAGACACATCCTCCCTACTTATCCCTCTTACATGCACAAAATAACCCTTAGCAAACCTATGTGCAATGGAATTAATATTTTTTGAATAATTACAAAAATTATTGTAATAATTACAATACTCAAAACTCATGAAAACTCAGCCCTCTACGCTTAGACAACTACCAATTAATGCCCATTTATCAGCTCAAAACCCGTATATTGATTTAGGAACAAAGGATAGGACCAACTACAAAAGTAGAACTGGCTCTAATTCTGAAAAAACTTATGCAAATTATACGTGTTACGTCCAATTCTTTTACGTCTAAGAGAGTCATATTAAAACATATAAATCTTAAATATAAAAAACTAAAACCAGTGACGCCTCGTGTACAAGTACTCTTGGAATCTTCTTTTCTAAAATTTTGCAGAATTTAGAGCTAATAACTGAATCTCTCAATAAGATAATCTGTCTATACATCACTGTATAATCGCTTCAGCGGGTACAAAGCGCCAAATATATACATATATTGTATATATACGTCACTGTGAGATCGATATGGATGTAGTCGGAAAACGTAACGTTTTCAATACGGCCACCATGTGATTTAAAGTAGTTTAATGCCTATGGACATGACTTACACCCAAGGATTAAGCGAATGAACAACAATTTTGAAATTAAAAGTAATCCAATTCTAGTCAGTCAAACATTTTGGTCTGAAATGTGATTAAGCTCTCTGGAGAATTTGTACAAATCTATCCTATCTATCTTTTTATGATGTAATTTACAAAAAGGGCACAACTCAAAATGTTGACTTTTTCTATAATTGTTTTTTCTTTCGTTAAGTCAGAGTCTTTACTCAATTGGGCATAAGATTCAAAAAAAAATAATAAATCTGTCAAGAACTTATTTTTTATCTACAACAGAACCGCTGAAGCGATATTCGGACGAGCACCTCCCACAATTTTTGGTAGGCGTCTTGATGTTTTTCCAACAAATGGGGGGGCCTACTGTTTATACTAAGCTTCCTCCGAAGGGTGATAGTTGTTATCAGGAGTTTTTATTTCATTTCGGAAATACACTCGGTATAATAACTAATTGATTCTCTACTCTCAACACAACTAGCGTAAGGAAATATAAAGTAGAGAGCACATAACTCTAAAAAATCAATATTAAAAATAATACATGAAATAATTACAAGAAATTAAATACTATTACTCAACTTAGTAGAAACCTGGAATATTTTCCACTACAATTTCTATTTAATTTAAAATTTTCAAATTCATATAAAATACAACAAGCAAAGTCTGCTGAATTGAGTTCAAATTTTAATTTGCTTTTATTTATTATCATTTAAACTTTAAAATTGTCTGTCTGCCGTACACAAAACGAAGCACACATTCACAAACACCGAAAAAGCCAATTTGGCATTTCGCCAACTTCAAAGTTTTGCCGTTTCCTAGGTCAGTATTTTCGAGAGTATACAATGGAAATAATAAATAAGTAAAGGAATTTGAATTTTGGTGCAAAGCAAAATACCTTACGTTACACTTTAAACTTAGTTTATGTGATATTTATTTTATAGTTGAAAAAGGAAAAAATTTATTTACTTGTAACGCACTTTTTTTAATCAAATAAAATAATTTTGTCCTCAAGCCAGACAGTATTCTCCCAAAAAATGTATAAGTAAATAAAAATGAATCTATGTAATATTTCATACTCGAAAAGTAAGATTAAACTAATGTAGAAATGTCAAAAGTATTCAAATAAAGAAAATCAGTTAAAGAAGGCAACTATAGCTGGTAGATTAATTTTACAAGAGGACGACAGTGTTTTTCTCTTCTACCGAGGTGCGTGCGTGAGGTATAAACCATAATTCAACAGTGCCAACTGTCCGTCAACTCAAGATACACCGCGGTCGTTCGCGCCTACACCTGCCTCTTGTCGCTAAACAACTACAGCTTTGTTCAACAACAAACTAAATTAAGAAACTCTTACACTCTCATTGAATATCGCTTGATACAGAAAGGTCGTAAGTGGAACGAATAAATGCTCTCGGAGTGAATAGTAAAATCCTTTGATAAATATTTGAAAGAGTCGTGCATTTGTTTTGCAGAACCCAATAAAAACTGCCTAAAATGTCTAAATGATCTTAATGGTATGCTAAAGTTAAATTCGCTGTAGATTCCAGTTTATAAACTATGAAACCCCAAACATTACTATAGTACTGTGTAGGTAGATTAATAAGTTTTAAACTACCTTTCATACCCTGGCTCCCATACAATAGAACCATATTCCAGAAAAGGCTTAACGAGTGAGATAAATAATAGATATGTATATATAGCTTATTGAACTCTTTAGCCTGTCGTTTGAGATTGAGATTATCCCAAATATTTCTATGATCCCTTTTAACAAAGATCCACTCATTGAAGTCAGTAGCTTGTTCTACGTTATGATTATGCATCATGAGGAAAAATATTAGATAGAATTCTTCGAGAAGGACATAGATATTAACTCTAACTTAGGTTTAACGCCATAGAGTTCACATGTCGCCCACATATTCCCTGATGCCCCAGAGATCAAATAGCAGAGCCTAATTTAGTAGGTAGATCTAAGAGGGAAAAAGTGTTCTACATAGGAAAAATTTTACGGAGAACAATTTGGAAGTAGGCTATCGCTGCAATAAAAAAAATGGTAAAACTGTCAGCCGTTTCGGGATTCATCACATCTCCTCCTCAGACAGGCTGGGACCTACTTCCTCGGAAAGTAGAGGTTACATAAATTTCATTTAAATGTCTATTCCCTAATCCATAAATACGATTTTTAAAATTCTTTTCCTGACAGGAAAGTGTGCCTGTTATCTACATATGTATTATATGTGTCAATTTTCAAGTAAATGTAATGCTAATTTGGATATTTTCTATTAGGTTTATTTCGGTCCACATTTAACTGTAGGTCGTTAAATTCTCTTTCATAGAGACTATCTCTTCGGAAGTACTTTCATCTACGCTGAGTATGTTTATCCATAAAAATCCATCCAGTCCTTCGAGCTGACTTAATTAACACTGTATGTCGGAGAGCCGAAACTCAATTTATGGTTAGATGGTTAGATCTTCTTATTGGTCTTAACGACAACAACTTTGCTCAAAGCACTTTCTCTAAAATAGTGAAATTAGATACCAAAAATCACGAAACTCCTATAAGAGGACCCAGTAAACACATACAGGTTATAGAGAACTAACAACATCGTCTGCTTGCCAAAATGAATGCACGTGATCTCTGCGTGAAATGCTCAATTAACTCGATGGCTTAAAATACAAAACATCTTTCAAGAACACTAACTCAAAAATTTTTGCGATTTTAATTTTCAATTTAAAATAACAACTTGAGTCTTACATCGCTTTTTAGCATATGTGGAATGTACAATACATACACGTATGTATATATTCGAAACATAGATTCGTTTAAAGACGTGCTTGGAATTGAACGAAGCTTATACCAGAAACTTAATGGGCATTTTTTTTAAACACTGTTTTCAAAGTCAATTTGAAATCTTCACGCAAGCTTTTTAGATACTTTTGTCAGATATCATTGGCAGAATTTCGATTTTTAATCAAGTTTAATGTGTTCGTTTTTTCATACAAAAAAAATATTTTTACTTTGGGAAGCCACCATGTGTTTTTCCATCCATCATTACTTAATTCATCTATCAGTATAAATCTTATGGTTTTTTATTTAAGATAATTTGAATAGTTTGCCAGACACCTCTTTGTGGATGTCCTCCAGGAGATCTACTACAGAAACAGGGGAACCCAATTATTTTCTAAATACAACGCGAATTCTTATTATACATTAAATTCCCTATATGTACATTTGTTCTATATAATTAATAAATTTGAAAAAAAACCACTTCACAAAAAAACACTTTTTTTAGGACTTACAGGTGGGTATAACCCCCTTATACAGAATTATACAGGCAACAAAAACACAAATTGGCTTGGTAAAACTTTATTTTCATGCTTGAAATATTTTTGTTTTTTTTTATTATTTTTGAAATTCTTCAAAATAACTGCTAACAAAATACATATGTAGATGATGTTATCAAAAAAAAAATATTTCAAAATCAGGCACTTCACTACATAAAATTATAAAATAATGTGAAAATTTATCTTAAGGCTTTAAATGTTTTCGTACTTATGTATGTACATAGATATATGTATCCTTGTGAAGTCACGATGTTACCAAAATAAAATGTGCTTTAATTTTGGTACACAATAGCAGTAATACACATCGAAATATTCTTTCATGCAGCCAACCTTTATTTGCCACATCGCACACAACCACACATACAAATTAAATTTACCGTTTAACACGCTGCAGGCAACGCCACAACAGCAACAACAGTAATTTCAACTGAAAATTTCGTAGAATCAGCACACGTGTAGCGGAGATAAAATATTCTAATTGAAGTAACCTCGATTGTTTTGCTTTGCTTTCTATGTTTGCTTGTTTGTTTTTGTATGTTTTTTTCTTTGCTCCTTCGATTATTAGATATGTATGTATGTATGTATGTTTTTCACTTTCCTTTTATGCAATTTTAAAAGCACGCGTACATATTGTACATATTTTTGTAGGTTTGTATATACAATTACTTCCCTTTTCTGCTGATATGTAAGTATTTTTGTCGTTTTTCTTTCATTTTTTGCACATTTACACTTTTCCACTTTTGCGCACGTGTGCCTACTGTTTCCATTTATTACAATTATTTCATTATATTACACTTTACGCTCTGCACACCGACACACCCGGCAGCTAACTGTTTAATTTTTAAGATATTTGAATTCCTTTTTCGTTTTCAAATTTAAGGATTTTTGATTTACACACATACAATATTTTCAGTGCTGTAAGTACACACATGAGACTTGCACTGTTTTCACACCATTGGCAGCAGCAACTTCATGGGACTATTGTAAATACATATTTTATTTTACTTCGAAAGCACATTTTTTTATTTCTTATTTTTTCATTGCCAACACCATTGTCTTGTTTGTAGGCACTCGAATTTTCAGTGACACTTTTGTTGCTACTCCATTATGCCGCACTTACTACCCAGTAGCGATGCAGCTGTCGCCGCTTTAGTGTAGCTAGTAGTAGTATATCGAATGTGAAATACGCGATTTGATGCGGTCGCGTCATCACCGAACACCAAAACACTCCGACGGATGAGCACAAACTAAATTTTGTTTTGAAAAAACACTACACCAACTGACATTTAAGGACATCGTGTTCTACAATGGTAAACGATGCCAAAGTAGCGGTCACGATAGCATTCGTCAACAGTCTGCCCTTGTTCGGTTGAGGTAGCGAACTCAAACTGTAACGTTATTTGCGTGCAACGTGAGTAACGGCGCTGAATATACTTACTACAAGTTGCCGAAGCGTATGCGGTGCACAAATATTCAGCTGACGAACGGCAGGTGTCTGAGAGCAAATGCGAGCGTGAAAAGAAGGCAGCTCAGCGGTAAACTTCGGGTTGCACAGCGCCACAGTTTTCTAGTGGGTGGCTGTTTTCATGGTGGTGGGTGGTCAGAGAACGCCTGTTATTGTGTGTAGAAGAGCGCGAATTTCTCGTGAAGCACAAAATTGTTATATCGTGATAATTTATACGATATTACATGCGTATTTGCAGAATTACAAAAATAAATTGAGGATATGAAAATTTTAATAACGTAAATAATTGACTGGCAATGCCCAGCTAAGAACGCTACAAGTTGTGTATATAAATGGTTTATTAAATGAAACTGAAATACTTATTTTTTCGAAGTAAAAAAATAAATATTTAATGTCAGTTGATGTTTATAAAATTCTCAACAGGTGTACCTAATTGATAAAGAGTTTAGAGTTAAGCAAATCCACGAAATCGTATAAAGATTGTACAAGTTTTTATTTGAAATTAAATTTTTTATTATATTTTATTTTTCTATGGTTCTATATAATGTATATAATTGGCGCTTTTTAACCGCTAAAGCGATTCTTTACTTTTTGTTGTGTTTCCAACAAATGGAGGGAACTACAGTTCATACTAAGCCGCCTCCGGCTGATGGTTAGTTCAAGTTAAATAAAATTAAAATTCCTCTTCAATATATTTTTAATTTTATTTTTTAATTAATTCAAATTTCACGATAAATAAATGATGTGTAATCATTTTCAAAGCATTTTTGATTTTTATTTATTTGATATTTTATGATAATTTAGTGTTAATTTAATTTTTTTTAAATATGTACTTTATTTTTTATTTTTTTATAATAACTTTTTCATTATCTCAGGGAGTTCTTAATTTTTTACCTCTCAGCTCGCTCTCTATATCCGATTCTAATTTCTCTTATACATATCCTATGCTGAAAATAATAGTCACTCGCAATTCTCTTAAAATTTTAGGTATGTTAAGAGCATTTATTTATGCTTGTGAATTCTCTCCAATTTATACCAAAATTAAAAGTCTCCAATAACCTGTTGGAAATTCTAACAATTGTGTTGCATATACATACATATATGTAATTTATTTACTTACTGCATAAAAAAATTATAAATAAAATTTGTTTAAGAATTTATATCGATTGAAAACAGAAAATCTTGTAACACCCATTCTTTTTTATTTATAAACTACAATTATTAAAGATCCTGGTAACCCAACCCTTCCATAACCATGTTTTATCGTATAGTAGCTATAGGATACGACCGGCCGTCGGTCTTGAAATGGGAAGTTGTAAGTTTCTACGTTTTGAACTTAGATGGGATTTTTCATTTTAGACGGCGTCCATAGGAAGCGAACAATTTGAGAGCTTGCGTTCAGAATGAGCAATTAGTAAAATGTCCTTGCAAAAATTTTCGATATAATTTTTCCAAAATTTTCCCTCATATGGGATGAACCTGGCAATCTTCAGAATACAAAACGTTTCAATATCTGAGCATACCTGTAGGTGGTGACCTGGGTACTGATTATAAAGCACACTGCGCTCATGGAATGATGACTCCAACTTATTTCGCATTAAATATACAGAGAATAGCCGTTGCTTTATCTGATCATGGCAATACTCTTTAGAACACACCGTTGAACATTTTGGAATAGAGAGCTCTGCCTAGCCTCGATGACCACTCATTCAGTCAGTAGCCTAAAGACAAGTTTTAGATTAATAATTTCTCTATATGTGTTTTCTTTCTTAATTTCTCAAAGAATATTTTTTTAAACATGTGGCTTTCAAGGGGAAATAAAACGCATATAACATAAACATAACATGCAAAGAATTCCGCTTTATCATTACCGATTTCGGGCAAATGAGCGCCGAAGCTGGCTTAAATAAATTCTAGCCGAGAAACCCAATTTTCGCATCTGCATAGGCAAGCAACTTCCCATAACCCCACAAACAAGCGGTGTTAAATCACACGATCTTGCGAGGTAATGCGCTCAGCAAAAGTTTGCTTCTCTCTGCCCCTAGAGCGCACCAAACGGTGACTTTTTGAGGATGCAATGGCGTCTCAACAAAGGATTGTTAAAATTTTCTGGTGAAAATCGGTATCGGTGCGATTTCGTTTTGGCCACACTCATCAAACGGGCGACGCGCTTGATGATTTTTGAAAGGTTGTTTCCTCATCCATTTCTCGGAAAATTCATTTCGTAAAAACCATCTCCTAACAATTACGAACAACCAAAAACGTAAAATCGGCCCAGCTGTTCCCAATTCACTATTATTAATTTTCTACACCAAATATATATGTATAGTATAATATGAATGAGACTTTATAACCGCTGAAGCGATTCTCGGCCGAGCTCCTCTTCCAACTTGGATTCTTGTGAGAAGCTTTTATTTCATGTTAGAAATACACTCGGAGGCCTTGACATTCCCTGCCAAGAAGCGACTAGCGGAAGATTATTTTCTATTTAGTCGAACAAGGACTCGATTGTCAGTACGTTATGCTAACCACTCGCTTATTGCGACAAGGTGCATGTATCAGCTTGTTTGCAGAATATGATCGGGCGAAAGCATGCTCGACGGTTTGAATTTAAGTGTGCTCCGCTCAATCCAAAAAAAGAGGCATCCCTCGGTCCGCGCCAATTACCGTTGTGATGGATTATCATCCTTAATATCGCTTATAAGGATATATCGAATGTATTGTGGGAAAGGCTGAAGCCTACCGTTGACAAACTGATTGAACCTTATCAGTGTAACTTTAGATACTCACCATTCGACAAATCTTGGAAAAGATCAATGAGGAAAGGATCGAAACACATCAACTTATCATCGGCAGCACAAAAAAAAGGCTGCCTCTACGCTGCTATGTCTGAATTTGGTATTTCTGCAAAACTTATACGACTATGTAACTGACGCTAAGCAACACCAAAAGCTCTGTCAGGATCGTGAAGGACCTCCCCGAACTGTTCGGTACCAAACGAGGTTTCAGACATGGTGACTCTTTATCGTGCGATATTTTAAAATTGATGCAGGAGAAAGTAATAACAGCTGCCGAACTAAATAAGCGAGGGATAATCTTTTAGCAGAGCGTACAACTGCTGGCGTGTGCCGATGACATTGATATCATAGGCCTTAATAACCACGCCGTTAGTTCTGCTTTCTCCAAGCTTGATGAAGAGATAAAGCGAATGGGCCTCCTGTCGCCAAACAAATAGTCGGTGCATTTACAGACTTGGCTAATAAATCACTGTTGACAGTCATAACTTCGAGGTCGTAGATAATTTCGTCTATCTAGGGACCTACGTTAACACCAATAATAATTTCAGCCTTGAAATCCAACGCAGAGTCATTATTGCCAACAGGTGCCACTTTGGACTAAGTAGGCAATTGAACAGTAAGTGGATTTTACTCCACGAACCAAAAGCAAACTCTGCAAGACCCCAATCATTCCGGTCCTGCTATATGGTGCAGAGGCGTAGACAATTTCGACTTCCAACGAGTGGACTTTTGCAGTCTTCGAGAGAAAAGCTTTGGGTGTTCCACGGCGAATACCGTAGACCATGGAATGATGAGCTGTACGAGTTATACGATTACATTGATATATTGGTCAAGTAATTGGTTCGTTCGGTTTTTTATTGATTTTTCAAAATATGATAATTTTGTGTACATTTGTCCGATTTAAGTAAAATATGCGCCGTTTTGTTTGTAAACTTGTTGCCAACGAGACGCCACATTCATTATACCCCTCTCGTAGAAGGCTTCGTCCCTATTGGCAAGAAACTCTGAGAGTCAATTTTCACAGGCCTCTCTTGAGGCCAACTTCTTACCATTAAGCGCGTTCCCCATGGACAGGAAAAGATGGTAGTCACTTGGTGCCAGGTTTGGACTATAAGGTGGGTTCATTAGGACCTCCCATCCGAGCTCCTGAAGCTTCTGGCTCGTCACCAAAGACGTGTGTGGCCTGGCGTTGTCCTGATGAAACACAATTCGGCCTCTGTTGATCAGAGATGGCCTTTTCTGGATGAGCGCTACCTTCAAGCGGTCCAGTTGTTGGCAGTAAAGGGCCGAATTGAGCGTTTGGCCATAGGGCAGCAGCTCGTAGTAGATGATTCCTTGCCAATCCCACCAAACACACAGCAAAACCTTCCTGGCCGTCAATCCTGGCTTGGCTCAACGCGTTTCGACCACAACCGGTTTCACTTGACGTTGTCGTGAGTGAACCACTTTTCATCGCCAGTCACCAAACGCGTCAGAAATGGGTCGATTTTGTTGCGATTTAGCAGCGATTCGCAGATGGAAATTCGGTCCATCATGTTTTTTCACGTTAGTTCGTGTGGCACCCAAACATCGAGCTTCTTTTTGAATCCAAGGTTATGCAAATGGTTCCAAACGGTTTTCTGGCTTATCTTTAGTTCCTCATCAATTAAATATGTGCTCAGGTGACGGTCTGTTTCCACTATTTTCATGATTTTATCGCAATTTTTGATGACAGGCCTCCCGACGCGTGGTGCATCTTTGACATCGAAATTACCGGAACGGAACCTAGCAAACCACTTTTATGCTACACGTTCGTTTACAGTATCGGACCCATAAACTAAATTAATTTTTTCAGCCGTTTTGGCTGCTTTCTCGCCATGATCGTAGAAAAATTATAAATTATAGCGAATTTTCTCTTTGCTGGTGACCATCTTTGACGAGCGCTCACAACGTACTCAGTCAATCAATCGAAAAACTGTCGAAGACAAACTTTTAGCGCGAATAAACAGGTTTTCATGATGACATGACATGATGCGACACGTAACACTAGTACTATGGACAATAACGCCATCTCTTAGATAAAAACCGAACGAACCAATTACTTGACCTAATAGTTCAGCGAGTGAAGAGACAGCTAGCTATAGCTAGTTCATATCGTCAGAATGGATGAAAACGCTCCAACTTTGAAAGTATTCGATGTAGTACCCGCTGGTGTTAGCAGAGGAAGAGGAAGACCTATGTATACTCCGTTCAAAGGATCAGGTGGAGAGCTACTTGGTATCAATTGGTATATCCAACTGACGCCAAGCAGCGAAGAGATGGAATGAAATAAGAAGAAAAATGTGAAACCCTCTTTGAAGTAACATTTAAAACAACTATCGCATGCTACGAATAATGGATTACAAAACCTTTTTGAGTTGATTAGTTATCATATGTATTACCCAGTAAATTGTTAAATGGATTTCGAAATATAATTCCACGAGTTACATAATATAAATGCACATATGCGTATTTTTTTCAAACTTTCCCTTATCTTTGCAACCCTTCCGCATTGCTGCATTGAGTACTTAACTGCCAGCAAAAATATTTATTGCTAAAATACAACTTACTGAATTCAAAAAGCTCATCCATTTTCGTTTAGTTTGTCAAGTGAAGTATTCAATTTGACGGGTTTGGAAGCTGTTGAATTTGATCGATGCATATTGATGGCGGCAATTTATATACGAATAAAAAGCTTGCAAACAGAAATATGTAAATGTAGCAGAACATAGTTTTCGACAAGTAGCTGAAATGTGAATTGAAATAAATTCTGCAATCGGGCAGCTTAAAAAAAATGCAATAAAACTAAAAAAAAACTAAAAAAATAAATAAACACAAAAAATTGTCAACGAAATGCGCCCGCGAGACAAACAAATGAAGTGCAATTTCTCTTCATTGTCTGAAATGCTGTTAACAATTTGTGTTTGCGCCAAGCGCAGTAAATATTGGGTAATTTTGTAGTATTATATGATAGTTTCTTTTGGAAAACGGAAATTTGTGAACATATTATTTTGGAATGTCTTTTATAGCACGAAATTATCAATAAAATTATATAAAAAAAATTTCTTGCAAAAAACTCATTATTAAATTTCAAGCTGTTGAGAATAAATTATAATTCAACTACAACTGCAATAAAATTGTTCGTTGCAAATTTAAAGATAAAGATCACAATTAACAAGTGTGCATTGATTTACAAATTTTGGTCACATTGAAACTATCTGGGCTTACAAAATTCCTTTCCGTAGTAGAGACTGCACCAAAAAGTGTTTGCGAAAAGTATGTCCTACATGCAACTTTGGATTTTCTATTGTCGCTTCACTTAACACTGGAAAATTATTCTAATTTTGTTTATACGAGTACTCAGTGCAGGGTTTTCCAATAAGAAGTGTTATTTTGGTATTCAAAGAAAATGAAATTATTTGAGATAAATGTCTGGATGTTCATTTCAATGTAAAGAGGAAGATATGCCATTAATAAAGGAAAACAATATCAGCTAGGAGACCATATCCTTTTTATGAAATTTTCATACCCCTCTGCCAAATTTTTTTTCATTTTTATATGGAATTTTTATAATTTCAGTACGTTGTTGAAGCGTGTATCGTTCCATTTTTATTACTGACGTAGTTTTTACTTTACAAATGTCCAAAAATTACAACTTCAAACGTAATATCTACCGGAATAGCAAGCTGTTCAAAATAACATCTCTTATTGGAAAACCCTTTATAACTGAAGGAGGGTATTTTCGTTTGACCAGATATTAGACAGCTTCTTACTGACGGTTAGACCTCTTAAGGGATTTTCAATTGAGCTTCTCCATACCAAACGCACATATGAACAAATCCTTAAAGCGCCATAAACCATGCTCCTTCTGCTCGCAGCAAACAAAAAGGTGGCAGTTTTATGTGTTTTTTAATTAATTTTCAAATTTCAAATAAGCGCATTTTTATTATTTTCATATTTTAAATTACATTAATTTTTATTTATGTATTATGAATAAGAAAATTTATTAAAACAGGACAAACTTGTCGGTTACGCATACGTATAAAAGCTTTCTGCTGTCGTCATGTTAATACAATTTTAACCCGTATTTTTATGAAACTACTGAACTGCTTACTTTACCACTACTTATTTTCTATGGACTTTTGCATAAGATAAAAGCCCAAAATGTTTTTTTAATTCGGTGAAATTTTCTGTGTAAATTCTCATACATATGTACATATTATGTGTTAGAATTTTTTGCAATTAAATTTCTTGAGCTTTATTAACCTTTAGTTCATACGAAGAAAAATCAGAGTAAAAGATATTTCTTCAGATTCAGAGTTTTGCCTGAAGGTTTTTTTGTGCTGCCTCTCAACGAAAATGAATAATTGTTATTTTTACTTTCAAATTCTGTACATACTCTTCCTAGTTCTATTTAAGGGGTTGTATCCACTTGCAAACAAAATAAATGCCTTTCTTTCTTAATATTTTTTTAGAGGTACTTTATTCTATAAATTAATATTAAAAACGTAATGTAGCTTAACAACAAATAATTTATTTTAAAAAATATTGGATCCCCTTGTTCCGGTAGCCGATCTCCAGAAGGTCCTCCGAAAAAAGGTGTACGAGTATGGCGGGGAGGAAGATATTTCTGCATTAATTTATCTAAACCCGAAAAGCAAAAAAATTTAGTATTACAATGGATCAATACAGGTAATAATAAAAGGAGTAGTGAAAATCAAAATGAAAATAAAAAAAAATTAACTTTTTATGAGAAATTCTACACTTCAAAGTGGCTTAAATTTTCGAACGCCCCGAGACGTTTTTAATGATACGATTATATCTCCGAGACTGTTTGTCGGATCGAAAAATATTCTCAAATATATGTGCATTCGTAAAATTTCAAAAAGAATTAAATTTTTGGAAAATTACAGGTGGATATAACCGTTTAATAGGTCCTTTGTTTTTGTTATACTTGGGCTAAATCTGCTTCTGTTCAATTATCACCTTTGAAGATTCCATTACTGATGTTAATATCACTGGTGTACTGCGCAGTTCAAGTTCGTGGCAATTTTATTCGTGTTCTCCAGTGCTGCATAATTTTCTTTAGAAAAAGCACATATTATTTTGAGATTGAAATCATACACCTGGATAAGCCATGATTGGGGCACCAAACCAAAAGAATTCAAAGTACGCTGCATAGAGGTTTCTGCTCTGCTTTTCTTCTACTTTTTTTTATTGTCCAAGTACTACTTGGTATATAACGAGGTGCTCTTTACATCTTATGTAACATTTCTGCTCTTCTGCAATGAAGTTATTTGCTTCAAAGTGTTTTGTTCTTTTCTAGTTTCTGTAATGTAATCATGCCTTCGTTCCAAAATGTGCATTTGTAGGTACTTCTCTATGAACTTCTCATGTTTTCTAAAATCTGTTCTAAGTGTTTCTAATTTCGTAATTTGTAGACAAGTGCCCAGTAAATGTTCATTAATTTCTGTTGTTCATTTTTTACGCTATCTTGGTGACACAGTCGAGTTGGTCGCTACATTTGATGCTAGCAAAAAAAATTTGTTCTAAGCTCTAAACCTGGAATGATTATTTAAGTCATCCGAGGTCTGATTTGATCTAATCTGAGAAGAATCTTTTTAATGGATTATATACCATATATAATAAATATATATGTCCCAGTGCGACCAACAACCAAAAGTTATAGATTAATTAATTTTGATTGATTATTAATTTAAATAAAAAATTAAGTTAAATTTTCTAATTGCGGTCGCCTCTAGGCACGGAATGTTAACCCCTCCCCTTTAATTAAATATACATATATATAGATATTTCTTATTTAAATTTTTCATTCAATTTATTTGATGTTTTGTTTTTTATTTAATTTTCATTTGTTCTATTTCATTATATTTCATCTTATTTTATTTTACTCTGTTTTACTTTATTTTTTTATAACATTTTATTTTTGATTTTATTCAATTCTTCTATAAATGTATGAATAATATTGCATTTCATTTTTTTGTTTTATTTTCTTTTTATATAAAGCTTTGACTTCTTAACAGTTAGACAACCACAAGTCATTATGTACCTATGTATATACACATATACATATAAAAAAGGTAAATATCGTAGTTATTTTCCATTGTTTCTTGTCGGTAAAACTTTGCTATTGAAGTGACTTAAATTGTGCAATGATTGTCTGATATACAGTCTGTCTCTTTGTATTTGGAAAGAGGGACTCAATAAATGAAAAGAAATAGCAAAATGTAGACTACATATATATATTATATGTTCGTAAGACAAAGCGTAAATAAATTACAGACTAAACAGAGCACACTTAATAAACATTCACAATAAATGAATATAAAATAAATAAAACAAAAAATTAGCAAATGCGAAAACAGAAACAAAACAAATGTAAATATTTGACACCATTGAGAAAAAAAATAGAAAACGGTTTGACAACAAATGTAAAATATGTGCAGTAAACTTGAAAAACGCCAACGGGGGACCAGCATTCGCAGGCAGAAAGTAAGTACACACTCGTACATATTACATATAGAGTAGATGAAATGCCAAGTAATGCTACAACAAAGAAGCGAGAAATTCTACAAATTGTAACAAGGATATGCTTCTAACTAATAAATAAACAACAGAAGGAAACTCGAATGCAGCAAAACAGACGGCATAGAACGCAAGAAGAATTTGCCAAATGGGAGTACAAAAAGCTGAATGCAATAAAATCACTACATAAAATTCGCAACAAAGAAATCGTAAGAGCAGAAAATGCACAGAAAGGTAGAAGAAATTGAAGAAAAAGATTCCCAATTCAATATAAACTAAGCAAATGCCAAACGCCAGATGCCAAATAAAGATATTTTGAGATTTTTTGAAGGAGAAGCAATAAGTTTGTATATAAATCAGGTAAAAGATATTTTAAAGCTCTTGTATCGAAAATAAAGATATTATTAAAATGAAAATTTCAAAATTTAAGCAATATTTGTAAATAATGAAAAATTCTTATTCTATTATTAAATAAATTCATACCTTAAGAATATCCTGTTTTGTGTAAATTTTTTAATAAAATAATATCAGGCAGGAAATTGTAATCACTGCAGATTTATTTTGCCTACTATCAACATATAAATTCCACAAATTGGACTACAGACAAAGCTTGATACGAAATAAAAAAAAATAAAATAAGAAAAAATAAAATAATATAATATAAAATAAAATGAAATAAAATATATTAATTAAAATAAAGTAGAGTAATACAATACAAAATAAAATTCCATCAAATAATATAATATAAAATAAAATAAAAATGAAAAAATTAAATAAACTAGAATAAAATAAAATAAAAAACAAAATAAAAAGACAAAAATAAGAATTAGTAATTATTTAAAAAAATGTAATTAAGTGAAATAAAATAAAATAACAAAAAATAAATTAATTAAAATAACAAAAAATTAAATGAAAATAAACAAAACAAAATGAAATATTCCAAAATGTAATTAAAAAAAATAAAACACAATAAAATAAATAAAATTATTTAAATAAAATATAATACAATAAAATTAAATTAAATTAAATTAAATTAAATAAAACATAACGAAATGAAATAAAATATAATAAAAAATAACATTAAATAATATAAAATAAAATAAAGAACTATGAACAAAATAAAAAATGAAATAAAGTCAAATAAAATAAATTTTATAGTCTAAAATAAGATATACTAAAATAAAATTAAATATAACAAAATAAAATAGAAATCATTAAAATTATTTGGTGTAAAATATAAGAAATTAAATTAAATTAAATTAAATAAATGAGAAAAAAATATAATAAAATGAAATAAAATAAAATAAATATTAACTTAAATAAAATAAAATCTGGTAAAATAAAAAAATATTTTTTTTTGCGGGGGGGAGAAGAAATACACCTACCGCATCGTCATTTTGTAGTCACATGGAATGGACCAAAATCTTGTTGTAGGCCACTAATCACCTTTAAGGAACCGTCGCCCACCCTGTACCCGCTTTCGCATTACTTCCGGTTGGCGTTCCATTTGTTAAACTTTCCCAGCTTCTCTCCCTTGCCTTGACTGAGACAATGTTGCTTGCATTTCGTGGTCTTACCGTGTTTTCGAGCCTACTCCGCCTACAATGTGGGCATTTGAAGAATGTGTGCCGTCATCATCGTTGGCATCATTATAGATAGCATTTCCTAGTTTGTGGTAATATTTCTGAAAGCATTTCGAACATCTAGTGTGGCTAGAAGAACAATGGGCTTACATTTGTAGCTTGCACTTTGGACTTCTTCGACGCTCTTTACTACATTTTCTATTGCTCCTAGAGTTAACCTTCTAGGCCTAAAGCCATATTGCTTTGACGAGAGGCCTCCAGTGGCGAGGATGGCTACTTCTGGTATTGGCATTTTGCAGTTACCATCTGGCCCTTTTCCAGTGGAATAACAGCTACAATTTTAGATCGGGTGAAGTAACCTGACATCATCACTTTTGCTGCTGATTTTTGTGCTTAGATTTCACAGGTGGGTTTGCTCTTGTTGGACTTCATCGTACTTGTTTTTATTCGTCCCCAGTAACGACTTTACTAAAGTTGCTAGACTTACCATTTTCGAATTCGTTTAGGAAAATGCAAAATGCACTCGAGCCTCTTACCTGGTCTCATTTAAAATGCGTGGTACCCAACGAACAGATTTCTTCGTGTATCCCAGATGATTACTTAATATTCGCGATACAGCCATGGCATTAAAGCTCAATTCATTAGCAATCATTTCTTGTATCAATCGTAAGTCTTCGTAAATTTTGGACTTCACCAGAGCTACAGTGACATTATCAGTGGAAGATTTGGGTCGACCTTGGGTCGACGTCCTCTACGAAAAAAAGTCTGGTCTGGAATCCTCGGAACCACTTAGAAATAGTCTTAAAGACGGTGCAATCTTTCCATATGCAATTTGGCATTCACTGAATATTTGTATTAGCTGTAAATTACGCCGAAACCGTAAGAGAATCACATGGTGAATTTCTGTTTGACCTATCCTCAGCTATTTTGCAAAAGATTTGGTATTTTTAGATTTAACAGAAACAAACTGATAGTCACCAACTGACCCAACTTTTGTTAATCCCCTCGTATTCAGAAGTATTTTTGGCCGGTTCGCTGCAATAGTCTACAGCACCTCTGCGGGTTTTCTTTCTGTGCCTGGTGATTTATTTGGTTTGGGCCTACCTGCAGCTAGTATCAGTTCTTTGGTTCTGAAAAGAGGTATTATTAAATTGAACTAAAATAAGGTACTTGCGTGATTTACTTTAACTTAATTAAATTAATTTAAAATAAATAAAATGCTACGTTAACTATTTGTTAATTCGTCGGTCAATATTCTAAATAAATTTTGAACTCCGAAAACTTTACTGTTATCGAATTATTTTGCGTTTTGTTTTTTTTTATTTACAAAAGCAAATTTGATTGCACAAAAATACCTAAAAATATATATAATTCATTAGTACTTCTTCCATTACATATATTAATATGTATAACTTTGCAGTAAATTGCTATGCCAACAGTTAAGTGACTTTTATTGCAGGAACACCACAGGATGTGATCCCATTTGCACTCATCTGTCATCTGCAGCTAGCGAGATACCCACTTTTAGGAAATAAATAATAAAAGACTCAGACAAAAATGTAGGGAATATTCAAATACCCACTTGCAGACGAATAACGAGAAGCATGCATACAATAAATATAATAATCATATGCACGTACACGCATAAATACATGCATACTTATATACATATATAATATATAGTACGAGTATATTTATTTATGTAATTGTTCACATTTAAATTTGCAAAATACTGATTTATAGTTTACAATGTCGCCCACTTTCTTTTACTACTTCTATTTGCATGTATGTGTGTATGAATGAATGTATATACATGTGTGAGTGTGTGGGTGTGTGTGTGTGTGCAGCTACTTTTATCTTATTTTACAATGAAACATGCATTCCTGTTGGCGTGATTTCTATTTATTGCTTGTACGTTTCCTTATTTGTTTGTTATTTTGCGTTATTTTACTATGTTTTCTTTTTTATGCTTTTGTATTTCTTTCTTATTTTCCTTTTTATGCTGCATGTCACAAATTATAAAGCGAAACAAATCGCAAATAACAAACGCATATCGTTTTTATTTACTGCCATCTTTGCAGAACTCACACTCACGCATGAATGTGTACAGTCTCATGTATGTATGTCTACGTGTGTGTGTATAAGCGGTGGATTCCAGGGTAAAAAAGTAAATTTAAAAGAAAAATAGAGATGCATGGCAATCACAGACATATGTAAACATAAGTTTCATACTACCGCTAATGAAGTTATTAAAAGGTCCAGCCTACTGAGAGCAAAACAACAGACCCAGCTAAAAAGCGAAGGTACGAAGGTGGCACCGGCAAATGAGACAACCGAAACTACTCTCTTGGAAAAATGACACACGAACGCTGGAGAGCAATGGAACCTAAACTACTTGTTGCGCTCTTTGCTGGAAGCACGCACTCTTTTAGTGTTACGGGATAGCTGAATAAGGTCAAGATCATAAAATATAAAGACGACGTCTCCCTACTAAGGGTAAAGGAGGTCGTTAAAACGATTCAAGACCTGTGCTAGTGCACTGTAGTTGTATACCGTCCATACCGTATGGTAAAAGGATCATTAACTCCGGTGAAGGATGATGTCAGTCAGAACTACATCCTCCAAATAAAGAAGTCTGTCGAAGATATACTATAAGACAAGGTAGCTTAACCATCGCCTCAAAAACCATAATCCCTCCATTGCGGTCGAAAATACGCTAGAAGAGCGGGAGCTAAAGAAGAATCTAGAAGTAATTTTGGAGGGCACCTTGTAGCTGCTTGCTGAAGGGAAAGATGAACCAGTTATTTGATGGAACAATGAACTCTTAGCTGGGAGCTTTCACGAAAAATTAGATTACTCTTAAAATTGGCCAAGCTAGCTGATAATGAGTTCTGCTGGAGGTAATATAAAGCGGTACTTAAGGAAAACGAAGAAGAAAATCTGTGAAAGCAGGAAATAGGCGTGAAAGGCAGGATAAGTTAGAAAAGATAACAGAGAAAACTAGACTTAGGAAATACCAGTGCAGTGAGGATTCTCCAAAAGACATAGTCAACACACATTTTCGCTTACGCACGGAGAACACAGACCTCAAGCCTTTAAAATATAGCGTACAGTACGTTCCATCAGGTATCATAACGAAGGATACTTTGGGTGATCTAAGACTTCTATTATTGAAAAAATGGCAACTCTATCAGCAAATATATCTCATTTAAGAATTTTGAAAACTTCGCCCACTTTATAATCTCAATTTTAGACATTATTTGCAACTTAGAAAAAAATTAAATTATACAGAAATTTTGGTAACCCTATATCTAATAATGCAAAATTTTTTTCTTTTATAAACCTACATATATTTACAGCTTTTAATAACTAAATATATTACTTCGCAAAATATTTTTTTAATTGTAAATAATTTTTAATATATTATTAAACATAAATGGTAACCCTTTATATTAAAATACATATTATTCCATTTACTATCAAAAACAAATATATTTGTTGTCATTGAATACCTTATTTTACTTTTCTATTTTATAAGCTCAAAAAAATATCAGAATTTGAACTTGTAAATAATATACATTGCGCTTTAGATATTAGTGGCAAGTCTATTCATGGCGATTTCCTAAAACTCCTTTAACTTAATATTATTATTGTTTCATTTTCTAATCCTATTCAAAAATAATATTCCTAATTATCGTATTTTTACCATACTTTCCACAAATGTCCATCTGCTATGTTTTATGAAATTTTTAACCGTTTTTATTGTACTAGTAAAAAAAGCGAATGGCAACCCTTTTCATATATTTATGTCAATAAATTATATTTTAAATAGATAATCTCACTATGATATTTTTTTTAACTTATAAATAATTTCCATTAAGTTTTAGAAATAAATGGCAACCCTATTCATAAATAATATATCCTAATTTCGATTTCTTAAAACTTCTTTAATTTGATATTCATATTGTTACATTTTCTAATAATACTTCGCAATAAATATCCTCAATCTGATAATTTTTATTAACTTTTAAGTAGTTTTCATGGTATTATTAAAAAATTCATTCACATTCACCTATTAAATTTAATTGTATTTTTGTTATTGTTGTATTGAGTATTTTCATATTTTTCTATTGGTACCCACGCTGTATTACCGTCTCACTTGAGCTTGTAAGTAATTTATAATAGTTCTGTAAACAATGGCAACTCTATTCATAAGTATATTTCGTATTTTTAAAGTATTTTTTTTTTTGATAACCTCATTCTGATATTTTTTTTATTTTAAATAGTTTTCAAGGTGTTTTAAAAATAAATGGCAACCCTGTTCATAATCATGTTTTTAAAGTACTTTTCATATAATATACTCCATTGCGAACTTTTCTTTAATAGGTCAATTTTACATATTGAAACCCATTTTTTTATTGAAAAAAATTCATCCCTCTTTTCTTGGAACGCACCGAGCATAACAAATGCTTACTGCTAGCTGTTTGCTGGCCAAATGTTATGCTGCCTATGAGTGTATTTGCGCAAATATATGTATGTATGTACATTGTACTTCATACGCCATGGCAGTCGGGCAATGCAAACATTGCGCCAAGCTAAAGGCATTTGTATGTACATATGTATGTATGTATGTGTATGTATGTTGGCAAAATCACTGAGGAAAATATGAAATATACTAAACATACAATAAGCGGCGACAAAAGCCTGGCGGGCTGACTACCTCACTGGCTCACTGACTGGTATTGTGATTCGAGCATTAAGCCGCAAGCGTGGCGCTGGATGCGTTGATGTACAAAGTACTCGTATGTAGGTAAGTTTATATATGAAGCTATACAAATACATTGATATGTATGTTTATATGTATATATGTAATTTTAACGGTACAATATAAAATCATCTTTGATTTTATTTTTCGTACAAATATTTTTTTTTTACTTTCTATTACTTCATTTGAATTTGAACATATTTGCTGCTGCTTCTTCTTTTTTTGTAGATTGTACAGCGCTTTTGTACAGCTGTCGTGTCTACCATACTGTGTGAGAATAGCGCAAATACTCTACAATTTGTTTATATTAAAAATTTGCATTATTTGACTGCATGCGCCATTGATACTTGCTAAATATATACGTGTATATGCATGTATATTTCTATGCTGGGTGACCTGCCTACGCGATCCCAATCGCTGTTTCGAAAAAAAAACATACTAAAGATATTAAAAAAAAATTATACGTACTGTTGTACCCATATTTATATATATATATATATTTATGTATATTTGCACTGCACTCATCCTCACATACACACAACAAAAGTATATTTCTTTGCAAACATTCAAAAGAATAAGTGATGCAATTGTCGTAACTGTGCAATTGTTTACTTCAGTTGTTGCTGTAGAATTTGTGCATACATATATATATATATATATATATATATGTATGTATGCACAAATTCTACAGCAACAACTGAAGTAAACAATTGCACAGTTACGACAATTGCATCACTTATATATATATATATATGTATGGGTGTATATAAATGTGTAGCCTTTGCACATTTGTCACATGAAATATGTTGCCGTTGCAGCAAATAAAAATGCCATAAATTTTAATATTTTTCTACCAGCAAATGCACATTCATCTTTCTAAGCTTACATCTGAGTGTGTGTATGTGTGTGCGTTATTTATTTATGTTTAGTTTTTCATGTCAAATTTGCGTATATATGTATAAGTTTTTTTTCAAACGGATGGCAACTCCTTACATTGTATTTCAGTGCACTCAACATTGTGGTAAGTTTGACTTATGGTAAGAATTTTGCAAACATTTTGATCATTAGCCTACTTTTAGGCACAATATTTCTTTATTAAACTTTATTGGTGTTAGTTCGGTGTTGTTTACAAAGAAATCTCAATTTCCTGATAAGCATAGATAAAAAATATAATTAATTGCGGTTATTTACAGATTTTTGATTTTTTGTAAACTTGTGACTTGAGTAGAGTCTCCCACGTGACTAAGCTCCTTTTCCATTATTTAAAAACTTCTTTCTTCAAAATTACACTGCTCTAAATTACTTTTTCCCTCGCAGTTTTGATGATTGATTTCGATAGATTGTGAATTACGAGGTATATTAAAAACAAATCTATTAACTTTCAAATTTATATATTTGCGGAAAAATGATGCCTAGACGAAGAAATTTTTTGCAAAACAACTTAGTCATAGGAGAAATATTTTGAATAAAAGTTTTACACATTAAACCGGGTATGTTTGAAGTAATTGTATGGGTTCTGATAATACAGAGAGAATCTCTGTCTGAAGCTAACATGACCAAAGTTGTTTGATTGGTCTGTAGATAAAATAAAATCTCAGGAAAATAAAGCTTTCGATGAAAAATTCAGTAGGGTTGGCCTAGAATACCGAAAATATTTTCAGAAAGTAGTGATATGTGTTCTATGTTTAAATCATTGGATATTATGAAAAAAATAATTAAAGATTTCAATTTATTTAGACATATTTAATCTGGATTTAAAGGAGACAAAACGGTGGTAAGAAGCAAATTAGAGGAAAAGAATGATGTCAGACTATTATTGGCTGTTAAAGTTGGATCAATTTCGACTAAGCGAAAATTTAACAATCGCTAAAATATTTTTTTTTTTTTTGTATTCAGGAAGTCTTTTTCAAATTGTGCGGGCTGATGCACTCCGATAACCAAGCATCTTCTTCAGCTGTTTTAATATTTGACGTTTTCTTATGAACACGGCGATTTTAGGCCTATGGTGAGTTCACTTAGAGTAAAGAAAGAGTTTGCGAGTGACTTAAGAATTCACAAGAAGATCGTAGAGACGTTGAAGATAAGGCCCGCCCTGGACACCTTGGATGACCCAGCACATCAGCAACCGATGAAAACCATGGAAAAAGTGAAACAAACGAATCATAATTAGAGAAAACGCTTAAGATGTTGGCGTGTCCATTAAATAGTCATGACAGTTTTCTTATGTTTCGGGTATGAAACGGGTGGCGGTAAAATTTTTACCAAAATTTCTAAATTTTCAACTAATCGGAAGAAACCAGGATTTATGTTCAAAAATTAAATTTCTCGAAAATTTTTGAACACAACTCGCATATATACTTAAATAATAACTGGCGTTTTATAGCCTCTAAAGCGATTTTCAACCGAACTGCACTAATTTTAATTTGTGGTAGGCATATTCCAAGTTTTTCCAACAAATGGAGGGTCCCACATTCATTCTAAGCCGCCTCCGAACGGCTGATAAGGAGTAGCATTTATTTCATTTCATTAATATACTCAGAGAGGTTGAAATTCTATGCCGAGGGGCGACCGGAATTAAAAGAAAAATATTTTTTTTAAATTAAATTGTGGTCAGCTCTCGATTGCATGAACTTCCACTTGGTGGCATGCACGGCCACTACTACTACCCTGCTAATGCAGAGGCCAAGGGGAAACATAGAACCTATGACTTACTTGGTACTAAGGACATTGTTTTGAGGGTGTATTCACCGCATTTAAATTTAAGAAGAAACTGAAGTTTTAGTTTGAGGTTGATCGGTTTACTGAATGTTAGGAAAGCACGAGAGCAGAATTCTGGCGTAACTGCCCCAAGAACGAAATATTTTAAAGAAGAATTTGAGTAAAGGGTAGGAATTTGTTTATTTTATAGAACTCGGCATGAACTACGTGTATGGCACTAAAGGGCTTGCCCAAATATTCTGTTTCGCAAACTTTTTAGCATTACTTACTGCTTCACAAGAATTCCCGGGCAGAAATGAATGACAGAATTCAAAAGCTCTGGATAATAGAAACATAGCCATCTTAACGGTTGGTTCAAAACTCGATCAAAAAGTTATGTTGTGAAATGCACTCACCAATGCTCTCAATAAATTTGAATTTGAGGCCACTAGAGTTTATTGCGGCGATTGTATGCTCAAATCTTTGGTAACAAGCCACACAATCAATACTCGTACAGCCGAATTGCCATCAGATCTTTTCAGCGCAATAACACCACATCAAAGGTGTCCTTAAAAATCGGAAGCACTTTAAACAAGCTCTTGGTTAAATGCAAGGCAGTCATGGTCTGGCTATCTGAGCTTAGTCACCATCACCATCAATATAACCACTGGTGTCTTAACTGGATATAATTTGATTGAGCTTTACAATAATATACTATTCAAAACTGAGGAGACGAATTAGGGAAAGGGTATTTTAAGCACTGCTTTTATCACTGTCTAGCCCTAAGCACTTTACGTAATTAGTTTCTAAGAAACCACTTCTCTGATTGCCTGGCTAACGTAGCTGCAGCTGGTATAGGTAGCCTCACAACATTTGTAAGGCTCAAGAAATAGTTTCCGCATTTGAGAAGGTGATAAGTACACCGCAGCGGTTTCACAATATGCCATAAGGCTTAACTCAACTCATATGTGCAAGAACTCAGTGGTAAGTTTCTTTATATAATTATTAAGTCTTTTTTTTGTATAATTCTATTAACCTGTTCATGTTTATTTGCATAATAGTTTCAGTCGGTAGAAACTGACAACCCATCGCGAATTTCCATATATAATAAAAACTAATATTAAATGGATAAATTCAAATTAAAATAATAATCTCAGAAAAATGCTTAATATAGCAACTATTTATATATTTTAAAATATGTGTAACAATGTTTATTTGTTAACTTTCTTAAAAGATGCTGCAATAAAAATATAGCCAAGAAAAATATTTTTGCGCCTGAAACTATGCAAAGAAAATATGAAAATATCACAAAAGAGTGCAGCCATTCAAAATGACATACCCAGTGGAAGGCTCAATAGCAAAGCAAGTCAAGTTGATTTTAAAATGAGCATACGTAAGAGTGACAAAGTAAAGAAAAAAAAGTATTTAAATAATATTTAGTAAAGCTACTTTGAATACCAAGAAACGCTAGGTTGCTGTATATATTTTTTAAGAAACAAATTTTGAAGATTCAAAATATAAAAATAGCGATTTGAAAACGAAAAGTATATTAATCACTGGCTGCACCTGCAAGTTGGGGCCGCTCTTGGAAGCCTATTACCTATTTCATTGGAACATGATTGACAACAATAACTAATGTGCATCTGCGTTTGTTTCTGACAACAACATTGTTTTTTTGTCTCTTCGAAAATGCCCGGATTTGTGTGAAATAAAAAGTATTTTCGGGAAGCTATGATTTTCTATTTTAATTGGAAGAAAAGTGCAGCTAAAGCCCATCGAAGTTTATGTTGAACCGACCGATAAGTAAGGCAGAGTCGTTTCGACGCTTCAAAACTGCTGATTTTGGCGTCGAAGACAACGAGCGTTTTGGCCAACCTAAAAAGTTTGAAGATTATTAATTTACGACTTTGCAACATCAAAATCCATACCAAATTCAACAGACTCAGCAAACAATTTCTTTTCGGTTGTAGCAGTTATGATTTATTTAAAAGCATTGGGTGCCGTATGAGTTGAAGTCGAGAGATCTCGATTTTTCGCCTCAGAAATTCTTCTTGAAAGACATCAAATCGTGACTAGAGATGAAAAGTGAAGATACTACGATAATCCAAGGAAAGAAAAAACTATGCCTGATCAGGTAGACCCGTTTCATCATCGTGAACCTACACGGTTCAAAGATCATGCTCTGCATATGGTTGGACCATACGGTGGTGGTGTACTTTGAGCTCCTAAAACTAGGCGAAACCATTGAGGCATTACGCGAAAACGACCAGAAACGACCGACAGGTATAACAAGGTGATTTTGTAATTTGACAACGCTGCACCCCATGTAAGTGTTACGATTGAAAACTACATGAAAACGCTGAAATGGCACCTACCATATTCTCCAGACCTTGCTCTTTTTGACTACAGTGGAGATGAGAAAAAGTAACCGCTTCTAACTGACAATATTTTAAGTGAAGTATTTTTCACTTTTTTAAATAAAAAAGCACTTTTATGGGAAAAAAAATCGAACCGAATTATTTTGTATTCTAATAATTATACAGGGTTATCCATTTTTCGGTTTCGAAGATAAACTTAAATAAATGCATTTAAAATAATTTTTGAAATTCTTTTCATATTAAAAAGTACGAACTTTGACACCATATGTGAAACACTATATCATTCAAACGACCCCTCGCGAGTTTTTGCGAACTTCGATCCGTTTGAGGTAATTTTCGACCATTTTTTGCCACTTACATATTGGACGCTATCACAGCCATTACTTTATAAATGTTGGATTTCAACTTCTGAAAAGTGAAAGGTTTATCCGATAAACATAGTCTATCGCGTAAATCCACATAAAAAGGACAACGGTGTCAAATCATTCGTTCCCAGTCACAAATTCACATCGCTATGACAATAAATTAAGCCGATGAAAAGTTTCTCTTGCAATAAAGCCATATTCGCGCGTGTTGTGTGGTATATGGCGTCATCGTGTTGAAAGCACATATTGCCCAAGTCGTGTTCTTTAATTGTAGGTCAAAGTAGTAAAGTCCAACCTGCGGACCAAAGAGCGCACCAGACAGTAAGTTGTGAATAGTCAGATGACTTCAGTTGTTGTATGAGCTGGACCTTATATGGATGAAGGTGTAAGTTCAAGTACATTATACGCCATAATCTGTCGCAAGAAAATCCCAGCTCTTGAGAACATCGAGAAATAAACACATTCAGGTTTTCGGCTACACTTTCACTTACTGTAGCGATATTTGGGGGGAAACGAGCTGAACGATGATGCACAGGCTTTACAATATCTTCAGCTGATCCAGTCTCTAAAAAATTTCTTTAAAATTTTTCCAATTGCTTGCGTAGTTGGACGATTATGTGCACGAAATTCCATTTTTTAAATTTATTAAAACTTTTAACGCATAGTGCGATTGTTGAAAGATCCATTTTCATACATGCCTGACTTGTAACTAAAACTAAACATGTTTGGTTTGACGAAATGAAATATTCTGAAAGCAAATTTATGGCATATTTTCAACTTTTTTATTTAAAAAAAATGTTCGCTTCACAATATATTTTCTCTTTTAAAATGGCTACTGCATTACACAGATATTCCCTTAAACATAAATATGCATTAAAATGATCCATTAAATGTATAATTTTTTACTTTTAAACACTATTGAGTAGATTAATATGTTATATTAAGGCAATAATTGATTGAATATTCTTTACAGATTTTATGCAACATTTCTGTCCAATTTTTTATTCTAAATATACATTTATGACTTAATTACAATAAATTAAATGAAACGCACAATTTTTTATTTTTTGTTTATCTTTTTTTTTTGTTCCTTTTTAATACTCAATAAATAATTTTGTTTAATAAAAACTAACTTAAATATATTAGATTTCAGTAAATGTCTTTTTCTAGTAAGCGAATGCTTGTTGTAAAATTTATACAGATTAATATTTTACTCTTTTCTGAAATTTGTTTTAATTTACATCAATTAATAAATCTTTGAAACGTAAAGAGAATTTTTTTGGTACCGAAAATTCAGGTTTATTCAATTTTTAAAGAAGTTAGTTAACAATCTGATTATATCACATTGGAAGTTCAACGAAATTTTTTATTTTGTTTTTTCTTTTTTTTTCCTTGTCATTTGAATTTAAATTTTTGTCATTTCTATTTATTAACTCTTTGCTTAAAATAAAATACATGGTCATTGAATTTGTTAAGACTTATTACATTACATATTTAATTTACAATTATTTGCTTATTATGCTTGTCCGTAGTATTCTAAAGATTTTCTTATTTTTCGTTTTTGTATCACAATATTTGTTTTTTGTTTTACTTGCGAAATATCGCTTTGCTTTTACTTTTATACATACATATAAATATATGGTACATACATCTGCCTTCACTTAGGTATATTTTTCCCAAGAGTAACTTCTCTTATAAAACACACCACATTATAAAGGTCACCAGTGCTCGACATCTCGAATGCGATTTAGTGGTGGGTTACTGAAAAATTCGAAAAAAAAATTAATTTTTTATTAGAAAAATATGTTTAGATAATTTTAATTAATCAATCAGTATTTAAGTCAGTTGTGGGATTATGCATCAGCTTCTGGCTGGTAAAATACTAGTTCAATTGTATATATTAAGACTCTATTTCGCAGGAAGAAATTAAAATTTTTTGTTTAGCTAAAGTGAAGTCTCTTTTTCTAGTATGCAGATTGTTTTAAAAGCGTTTTCTTCTTCTTCTTCTTTCTTTATTTGCGTAGGCACCGCTTACGCGATTATAGCCACGTTTTAGTCATAAATATCTGAGTTCAGTCTGATTGCAGATTTTTTTTTCCTTTTTTTTGAAAAATGAGTGAAATGTGAAAAAGTGTTTTGAAAAAAAATTGTTTTTTTTTTTAATTTAATTGCTTTTAAAGGTTCATTATTCAACAGAGTTTCAACAGTCTAAGAATACTTTTCTATGAAACTCGTAATGCTTTTGAATACCTATAACAGAAGTTTGAAAAAAGTTTAGTCATATGCAACACTTTGTCTAACAATGTAGGTTTATATGTTAAAAAATCAATTTTTTATGCATATTTTGAATGTACATTTATTTGGGAATATTTTCCATAAATTTCATTTTCATCCGGCAAATAGTTTCGTAGAAATTAGCGTATTTTAAACGACACAACCGAGCATTTGAAAGTAGCCGTAGCGTTTCACAGCTTGAAAAAATCAATAAAAATTCAATTTTTTTCAAGCTGTGAAACCCATTTAGTTTACTAGTTTACGCTACGGCTATTTTCAAATGCTCGGTTGTGCCGTTTAAAAAAAATTGCTTCATTAATTTCTAAAAATTTCGAAAATAGTATGCTAAACTTTCAGGTAGATCTGAACAAAAGTTTCGGAGATACAGTTTTGGGAAGGTGCGCGCTTAAAGGCAGGTAGGCTCAGCGCTTTATGCGCGTTTTTCTCGAAGCTTGTTTCCTAACTAATCAACCGATAATTTTGAGAAATCTTTACAAAATTTGCATTTTTTTAAAAATCTGTCAAAAATCCATTTTCTCTATATAGGAAAATATAAAAACTTTTTCATATTCTGACATATATATATATATCATTGGCACTTTGTAACCGCTGAAGCGATTTTTTGGCCGAGCTCCTCCTCCATTTTGTGGAGGGACTTACAGCTTATACTAAGTCGCCTCCGAACGGCTGATGGCTTTTTTTTACGAGGAGCCTTTATCTCATGTCCGAAATACACTCGGAGGGATGGACATTCCCTGCCGAGGGGCGACCGCAATTAGAAAATTTAACTTAATTTTTTATTTAATTTAATTAATTAATTTTCCATAACTTTTGGATGTTGCTGGCACTGGGATATGAACCCTAGCCTTCCGAATGTCAGTACGCAATGCTAACCACTCGGCTACCGCGGCCGCCATATACATATACTATATAGTATTGGCCTAAAACAATTTTTTTCACTTCGGATGATCCTGTCATAAGTCCTTTTGTCAACACAGTAACACAATTTTTCTGAGGGGTCATTGGAAACGGCGTCACGATGGTAGAGTTATGAATATTTTCCTCAAAAATTATTTTTCAAAAGTATATCTGTAACACAGTAAATATTTTGAATATAATAAATATTTTATTTAAAGAAATGGTGAAAATTCACTGGTTTTCCTCCGAAATAACCCCTTAACTACACCGAGCGGCTGAAAATTCTAACACGATTTTCTTAGATTATTTTGTCAGTTATTTGTGGTAGCAATTAGATTTTCAACAATAATTTCAGTTTTTAGGCACTTTTAAGTGCAAATTTAAAAAAAAAAATTTTTTGGGAAGCCTCCATTTTGTCAAAAATCTAATTTTTACTATTCCACCAAACATTCCTTGTTTCCATTCTTAAAATAAATTATTCAGTTTTTTTATTTCAGATAATTTGATTCTCATTGCCAGACCCTTCTTTTTAGAGATGTGCTATAGGAACAGCGGAACCCAATATTTTTTTTTTAACACATCAAAATTTATTCAAATACATAACATTTACTTTTTCCATGAATTCATTTTATAAAAGGTTCTTCACAAAAAAATTTACTAATCGGACTTACAATTAGATATAAAACCATTAAATAAGTTATAATCTTAAAATTACAGATTAATGCATTCATTAGTAAGCACTAGACATATTTCCCTTGCACAACTAAGACTCCTTGAGGTACATTTCGCTTGTAAGAAACAACTGGAACGTCTCTTTGTGGCGACCAACAGTAGTCGGTTTTAAGTGAGCGGCGTCATCTTCTATAGTGTATTTTCCCTTCACCTTAATATCTTATTAAAATATTCAGTCTAACTCTTTACATTACCTAAGTTTTCCGAAAACCTGTCAAATGGGAATGAGCAAAAAAAATATACTTTGAAGCTCATTAGGCAACAGTGTTTTTAAAATATCTTAAATGTTTTTTATTGCCAAACAATTTCTACAACATACAATACCTTTAAAGGCACCCCACTCTTATTTTTCAGAATGATGAACTGGTCCAAAAAAAATACCCTCATCCAACTTACCCGCTGAGAGGTCCAAAAACTTTTCTATTAAGTATTTGAAGCAATTTCACATTCTTGGAAGTAACTTTACACATTGTTTGATCGATCTGAACTTAATATGAAGCGATGATAAAAAAAAGCTTATGAGGAGGCAGCAAAGTTTTATTCAGGACGCTCTTATACTGAGATCCAAGGAAATCAATAGCGTTTTTGGGGAGATTCCGGTTTCCGATCATATCATGCAGCTCGCCCTGGGAAATCAATAACGGACTGCTGATACCTTCTAATTCAAAACATAACTGGGCAGGTACAGTTCCCTCTCTAGGCAGTCGAAACTGTTTTTTGTCAGGGACTTTATACCTTGATAATTGGCAGAGGTTGTGGGGTTCCCTTGATAATAGACCGATTAGAGCACACTTAAGTTCCAATCATCGGGCATACTTTTGTCCGCTTACATTCTTCAACGAAGCTGTCAGTTCTTCGCCGTAATATTTGAATATCTCAGTGAGTTAGCCAGCGACTGCTGCCGCTTTGTTATTCTTCAATTTAGTCGGTAAGGAACGTCTACTCCATCATAATCTATTGCGGATTCAGGTTAATTAATAACTCCAATTGCTTTGGACTTCAATCACCATATTACCTCAAAGATTCTTACAGTTTACTAGTTCGCTATCGTGAATAATATATTAGCTACTTTATTTTTATTTCTGGGATTAAAAAATTCTGCACGAACTGGTATCTAACTAGTATGTAGCTGATGCATAATCGTATAATTTACATATTTCAAAAATACGTGGTTTTTAAAATACAGGAAAAATTATGAAAGATAAACTAGTTGATGTAAAAGAGCAAACTAATAACAATCTGGTCATCAAGTAGAATCTTTCCCGACAGTTTACATTTTCCAAACCTCACTTTCTGTAGGTAAATTGCTTAAGCTACTACTTTTATCCATACTTACGGCAACATACGCGCCAGCGCGTGTTTATGTAATGGCGAAATGTGTATGGCAGCTGATGCTATACTGGACCCCGAGTCCTGTGAGATGGTACGCTGTAGACGCGCATTTGGACGCGCCGCCTGCAAATGCTGTGCTCGTCGGAAGGGATAACGCCACGGACTCTTCGGCACGTCAGCTTGGAAACTCTTACTATCATGACCGCCAGGTACCATAGCGCTTGATGTAGCGCCACCGCTGACACCCGCCGCCGCGCCCGACATACCAGCGCCAGCGCTACCTCCAGCATTGCCACCATAATAAGCAGCCGCATTACCATGATCACGTGCTTTGGATGATAGACGACGCAAAATACGCGAACCTAATCCAGGTGGATCCTCCAAACTACCAGCACCACCAACACCACTACCCGCGGGGCCACGTTTGCGATAGCGCACATCGCTAGACTCCTCCAGAATGACATGTCTATCGTAGGGTGTGCCATAATACACTTCCAGCACGGTGGAGAAAGTATGCGGCCACACTAAGTCAATTATGGATATTAAAACGCCACAAATGAAGCAAAGGATACCTGGAAAGAGATAATTGACGAAAGGGGAAATACAAGAGAGCAAAAAAGCATGCGATTAACTCGTACATTCGACTCGACCTAATTGCAATCAGCGTTAGTCATTCGTTGCAATACGCTGCACACCACTTACCTGCAACCAGCAATAGCCAATAACACCAACCCAACTTGAACTCCAAGCGACCACCTTCTAAATAGATGATCAACGGACGCTTTGGCAGCATACAATAATAGCCAATATTGGTGCCAATGAGCAGTGCGCCCGTCAGCGCCTTCATATAAGCACCGTAACGTGGCACCGCGATAAGCAACAGATTCATGAGCAGCCACGAGGCTAACGATGCCCACAGCATTATGCTGGCAAAATAGCCGGCCGCACGATATTGGCCACCCCAGCAAAAACCTTCACGACCCTGACTGAAATATTCAGCCACTGTAAGTATTGGAAATGGAAGGCCACGTCTCAACGCATCGCGATAATTGGCACTCATATCGTTTGCGCCCTCCCAACCGAAGCGTTCATTGTAGTCCACATCCGGCGCTGTCCAATTGCCAACGGGTATGGCTGTGTATGTGTGTGTGTGTACGTGTGTTTGTGGTAAATAGCGAGAAAGATAAGAGAAAAATAATAGTTTTTGATTAGAAACGTGATGACGTGAAATTTAAAAAGATAAAAAGCGGAAGTTGATATAAAAACAAAACGAGGAAACCATTAAAACGAACGAGCGTAATTTTCAACATACTTATGTACTTTGTGTATGTATGTAAAAAAATATCTGTTCTATATAAATATAATTATTTTTCATTTAAAATCGTTAATATAATTAAACTCAGAAATAATTTAAGAAATTTAGATAGAAATTTATAAGATCGGCAGCCAAAAGAGACTAAACTTCAACTTCCATAAAGACATGTTTGTATATACATACGAATATATATTACATAAAAAAATATTTGTTACATATTTACGTATTTGGGCAGAATTTTTAATATATTTCTCTAATCAATATTGCCTTCCACCGCTTGAAAGTCACCATGCCACTTTTCATATGTTTGTCTGCGTTGTATGTATATACGTACTGGTATTAGACACATGTCAACAGTCAACAATCACTTTTGTAACGGTATTACTATATTTATGAAAAACCCGATAGAACCTTTTTTAATAAAAACTAATTAAAAATGCAAAGCTTTCTAAAACTTTTTATTTATATGAAATTCCAGACAATTAGTATTCAAAAGCAAGATGAAAGAGAATGAAACAAGTCTTAAGATGAATTTAAGAAAATTAATATATCTTATAATTAGTCGAATTCGCCGTAACTAATGTCATCAAAGCACCATTAAGAAGCTGATTCACTTAAAATGATATTCTTTAGCTTATATGAAAGGCTTAAAGTTACTTTAAAAATGCTAATGCGATTTACAGGCCACGAAAGAGATGTATAACTGCGAAGTGCTTGAAATGTTACATATAAAGTGAGGTTAGGAACGCTAGCATATTTTATTTTTATTTGAGAAAAAGTCTAAGGCGTTGTTCGTTTAAGAAAATTCGGCTGTTAAGGGGTTAGAACCCTCATATTATGAAAAAGTGAGAATCTTCGGGATACGGAATATAGTTGCCTGTAGCACTAGATTATTCTTATTCTTCTTAATCTTCTTATTTTTATTCTTATTCTTATTCTTATTCTTATTCTTATTCTTATTCTTATTCTTATTCTTATTCTTATTCTTATTCTTATTCTTATTCTTATTCTTATTCTTATTCTTATTCTTATTCTTATTCTTATTCTTATTCTTATTCTTATTCTTATTCTTATTCTTATTCTTATTCTTATTCTTATTCTTATTCTTATTCTTATTCTTATTCTTATTCTTATTCTTATTCTTATTCTTATTCTTATTCTTATTCTTATTCTTATTCTTATTCTTATTCTTATTCTTATTCTTATTCTTATTCTTATTCTTATTCTTATTCTTATTCTTATTCTTATTCTTATTCTTATTCTTATTCTTATTCTTATTCTTATTCTTATTCTTATTCTTATTCTTATTCTTATTCTTATTCTTATTCTTATTCTTATTCTTATTCTTATTCTTATTCTTATTCTTATTCTTATTCTTATTCTTATTCTTATTCTTATTCTTATTCTTATTCTTATTCTTATTCTTATTCTTATTCTTATTCTTATTCTTATTCTTATTCTTATTCTTATTCTTATTCTTATTCTTATTCTTATTCTTATTCTTATTCTTATTCTTATTCTTATTCTTATTCTTATTCTTATTCTTATTCTTATTCTTATTCTTATTCTTATTCTTATTCTTATTCTTATTCTTATTCTTATTCTTATTCTTATTCTTATTCTTATTCTTATTCTTATTCTTATTCTTATTCTTATTCTTATTCCCGTCAACAAGCGCAAGGGAGATTCGACGTCAATGAAGCAGCAATTAAAGCAGACAGCCGACCGGTTTTCTACTAAGCATCTCGATATACCTAAAGGAGCCGCCATCAAAACTTTTGGCTTACGATGATTCCAAAAGAAGAACTAGTACAATGAGGATTTCTTTGAGGGAGGGAATGGAACTTGCAGCTCTGTAATCGACTCGAGCACACATTATGTGAAATAGACAACTAGAGTTGAAGATTAAAGCGAGACACATTTGCTGACAAAAAAAGAGGCTGAAATGTTTGAGTGTAAAGACCTTGTAGATTAACATAGCGGTAGGTGCTATAAACTTACCGCCGGATGTAAACGCAAAATAAAATGCTCATGCCTGCCGATTGAAACCTAAGTGCGATCTGCCCAACCCACAAAGCATGGACAATTCAAACTTCAACCAATTATCGTTAAATAAGGACATATAAAGTCTTATTGTATGAAAGATTCAAGACCACCGTCAACGAGCTCATGGAACACCGAAGGCACAGTTAACCTCTTCAGCATTGACGAATCCTCCATTGACTAGATATCAACCATGCGGCAAATTTTGGAAAAAAAAACACGTGTGAAGGCGTTTTCCCATGATATTGACGCCAAGAACCACGTCGTAAGTTCTGCTTTCTCCAGAATGGGTATGGAAGCGAAGGATATGGGCCTGGTAAAGAGGGAGAGCTAGACAAAATATATCCTGTCCTAAAACAAACAGTCATAGCAGTCCCGACTCGGCTCCAACATCATTGCTGATAGTCATAACTATCTCTATCTATCTAGCGACCAGCATAACACCAATTATAATGTCAGCCTTACACTATTGCCAACAGGTGCCACTTGGGACTAAGTATTTAATTGAAAAGAAAAGTATTTTCTCTACAAATAGATACCAGGCTCTATAAATCCCTCCTCATACCCTTCTTGATTTATGTTGCGGAGACATGGACGTTGACAACATCTAAAGAGGCGGCATTGGAAGTTTTCGAAAAAGGTTTTGCTAACGATTTATGGATCTATGCGTGCTGGCTACAATACCTACTGTAGAAGATCAAATGAAGAGCTGTATGAGATCTTGTGCGACATTGAAAATATTCAATGAATTACAGAGGAAGAATATTATCTTTACTTGTGATCATTTAAGAAAGGACCTGACTTCACTTAATGTCTCAAGCTGGCGCCGAACAGTGAAAGGGTGAAAAGATTATCTGAACTGTTTTTATGGCAAGACTTACTTTTACATTTTGAAATATAAAAAATTATTGTTAGTAATATCGTAAAATATTCGAGTATGTTATAATGTATATATACATTTATTCACAGATATATATAAAGTAAAACTGATTTAGAAAGGCCTGTTGGGAATTTGTATTAACCCGACAACAACCAACGTTAAATTAAATTTTTCAATTCTCAGTTTCTAGAAGAGAGTTTCTGACGTGAAATAAAAAGCTCCTCATAAATATCCATCGGCGGTTCGGCGTAACGGTAACGGTAGTCTGCCTGTACGAAAATCACTTCAGTGGTTACAGGGCAGCAATTATATTTACATACACACATATGTGCAAGTGACAAGTTTTATTTTACAGTTTCTTTCATTCCTAACAACCTAATAAAATAATTTATTTAATACATCCATTTTCAACAACTATATCAAATGACTTACCGAGTGCATACATATGTATGTATGTACTTATTACAAATGCGTCAGGGTGTTAATGTAAGTCAAGTTCTCGACAACGCCGCATAAACACTGGAATTTGTGGCATTTGTGCGTAATATTTTCATATATCAACAAACAAGTGGAAATAGTAGGCTTGCTTATACATACCTATGTGCATTTAAATATACAAACCCGCATTCATATATTTAAAGAAGTAGCGCCGAACTCGTATTACCAATTTTTAGTGACGCCAAAAAAGGCGCTGGCGTCGTTGGTTGTGTTCACCTGACCTTCACCGAAATACAAGGTTACCGCAACAACAACAACAAAAAAGAGAACACCAGCATATTTACAACAGAAAAAAATGGCATGAAAATAATCGAAAACGCA